>JAOWBL010000014.1:14600039-14614913 GCA_028564865.1 Zenarchopterus dispar | reverse complement strand
ATATATATATATATATATATATATATATATATATATATATATATATATATATATATATATATAAATTTTAATTTACTTTGACCCACAGTTACACTCACAAATGCCAATTGAAATGATACTGAGCAAAAAATAAAGAAAAAAAAGCCTGTTAACCTTGTCCAGAGGCAACATTGACATCTTTGGTTACAGGGAGACATCTTGGATGGACCATCATCTGTTGGTGGAAGTCTGCATTGTATATTGTGGACTGATGAATAGATATTCCAAAGCTTTTTATGAAGAAATGGCCACGGTGCACTCCAGACCAAAGACAAAAAAAGACCCTATAGACAACCATCAACAACTTGTCTAAAAGCCAGGATCCCTGATGGTACAGGGATGTACACTTGTTCATGGCAAAGTCATTTACACTTGAAAATTGATGGCTGAAATGCTTCATCACTGTCACCTAACAAAGCTTTACTGTCACATTTTAAAATCGCCTGCAGGTATGAGGTGTAAAAATAAAAAAAAAGATATATATTAAAAAATCTCCAACCTTTTGCTGGAAGACAGCAGTAATAGTCTGCAATTGATCCCCATGACCCTAAATAGGAATAAGGTGGGATAAATAGATGGATAGATAGGTGGATTACTAAATGAAGTTAAGCAGTCTAAAAGAAACATTAAACATCTTATTTCTATGTAGTTTTTAAAGAATTATAAATCTGAGTAAGCTTAAGGATGACTATATTGTTTCCTTTTATTGGTTTTACCCACGTCATCATAGTTTCTTTTTTTTTCTTTTTTGATTTGGGATTGTACACTGAGTTTATGCTTCAGTTGTTAAAAATTTAAATATACGTTCTGTTGTTTGTTTTACATATTATTGTAACTTCTACCTGCTTTGGTAATTGTTGGTCATTCAGTGTAAAGAACATTTGGTTTAAGTTTGACTTACATTTCCTATATATAGGATTGACATCAAAGATTTGACAGTGGACTAAAACCTCGCTCTAAATATGACGGGGGAAACTTGAGTCCAGACCAAACATATGCACTGTATTTGCACTATGGTGCAGAGCTGGTGAGTCATTTGACCAGTTAAAACACATGAATGGATTAGTTTTAGAGCCAGATAAGGATTCAAAATAGAACCACACAGTGTTAGCTCTGTACTGGACTACTCTGACCCGTACAGATGCAAATTCCTCCTGCCAGCTGTATTTAAAAGGGAAATGAGGTGTGCATGTTTCTATGTCTATGAATGTGTAGATTCATTTGTGTTACCTCACTGGAACGATTTCCAACTGCAACACTGAGTTTTGTGGGGTCCAGTAATCCTCGTTGGGGATCACAGCCCAGTCTGAATGACATAGCACATTATTTCTGGGGTTCTATTAGAGTTCAGGTTAGCTGTTAAATAAGGTCTGAAGCTTGTGTACACACACACACACACACACACACACACCCCACACACACAAATAAGATTTTATTTTGTGTATGGTGATAAGTACCAAAGGAAAGACCCTCCCAGAAACATGCAGGCATTGACATGTTGGGGATATTAATGTAAACACACTAAATCTTTCAGACGGCAGGGCATGGACACGACATATGTACACACATAGTTTTCATCAGTTTAGAACCATGATATTAAAAATTCATATCCATACAATGGCAACCTACTATAAAGTTGACTTGGTTTCAGTCTCCTAAAAAGAGTGACAGCTTGACACAATGTCTAAAGGTAAACAGAGTTAGACCCCCGCACTATGAGTAATACACACACACACACACAGTCACACAACATCTGTGTGTATATAAGCCTTTCCGTTCACCTGCCCATCACCTGCTCTGGGGGCAGGCAGGGTGACACACACTAATGCACACACATGTAGAGGAGGACAATGAATGGGTTAACAGAGGACAAAGAGAAAGCTGTTCACACAAGTAAACAGCACACATGCCCCACAGGTGAAACACATACACTCAGGCAAACACTCACTCTGCATGGGAGTAAAGTAACTGAATACTTCATCATGTAAAGTGAGTTCATAGAAATATTTCACTTATATCCTCTGTGGATGGACAATTGTGGTCATAGATGGGTTATTATCTGGTAGCACACACTTCAGGAAATGGGTTGATGTCAAATGATCTAATAACGGATGTAAATAAATGTACTATCATCATGACAATAAACTTGACAATAATTGTAAATTAATGGGCCCTTTTTTCAAGTGCTTCATTTCGGTTTAAAATAAATTACACAAGAAGACATGAAATCAGACAATATAGCGTATGTATTACAAATTTTGCTTGCTGGCCTTTGGCATTTGAGTGAAGGCTTTGTCAACATACATGTAATAGAAACATTTACCACTAGATGTCACTATAGTACTAAAAGGAAAACCTCACTATGAGCCCAAAGCACTGGCGATGTCGATATTATTCAAAAACTGCCAAAGAAAATCATCTTCAATTATAAGACAAGTACAGACACTCAAGGAGAAGAAGAAGGTGAAGTGGCTTTGAATATTTAGACATTAAATCTTACTTAACCCCCCCCCCCAAAAAAAAACAAACAAACAAAGAAAGTAACACACAAATGTCATAGTACTGAGATGAAGAGTAGCTTTGTACTTCTCTCAGTCTACATTGCAAGTCTACTGACAAACTAACAATTAATTTCATTATTTTTGCAGACACTTCAGAGGATGTGGAAAGAACAAACATATTTTATGATTAGCACAGCTTTGATTATTGAATATAAAAAAACAAACTGTTTTATCTGTCTGTGTGTTATGGTGGAATGTCATAGGTTAAATTTATTAACTGCTCAGTAAAACATAACAAGTTAGATACTTTCTTTGCCTCCTTCCCTGAGTTACTGTAAATGCTATGTCTATCTTTAACAGCTTGTTTACCACCCGGTTAATTCATTTAACAGACATTAATATTTTGATTGAACAGCTGTTAATGGCTTGTGGTATTTCATGCAGATAACAAAATATGTGAGGGAATATGTGGCTTATTAATTACAAATCTCAGTTAACAAAGGAGTAGAGACCATTTTTAAAGGCTCCCACAGCCTTTCACTGAAGCATTTCATTCAGTATTTTCCAGACTCCCTGAAAAAAGCAGATATTCCCTCCAGGTGGAGCTAGCCCACACCCAGGTCTTTACTATGTGGGATTCATTGGATACCCCCCACCCCCTCGAGTTTAGGGTCCAATTTACCTACAGTAGAGGGAGAGAGATCGACAGAGAGGGGATCAGCTCCCAGAATGTGTCTATTATCCTGCTACACCAATCAAACTGTTGTGTCAGTCTGTTGCCATTGTATAGTCCTGGGTCAGGTTGCCACTGACCACGGCTGCCATATTGATGACTTAGTCAGTTTGGGGCTCTGAGGACAATAGTGCTCTGGAGCCTCCACAAAGCACGAGGCTAATGCTCTCCATTCAGCCAGCCCGCTCAGCTGCTGAGTGTGCAAGGCTGCTGGGCAAATGGAGTGGCGCAGGTCCAGGGGGCCCGGTCCTATAAAAACACGGGCGAGGGTCTCCTCTCTGACATTGATTATACTGGATCTGTCCCACCTCAGTACCGTCTGTAAGTATACCATCACTTTGCCTCAGACCTAACTGATGCAGAAACTAGATGCAGGGACACCTGTGTGTACTGGGGTGGAGCCACCAAAATGCTCCCAAATATATTGATAGATGATTGTAGATGCACTTTGATTCGCTAACAGTAAAAACATAGTCACTTGTCCAGTCAAACTTGTTCCCTTGATTTTAGTTTATTCCAGTGTATCTATTTTAAGACAGAGCGCTATAACAACCTTGCTGATATGCTTGCATCTGGCATGTAGTTAGAGAAATCAAATAAAACTGAGTTTAGAAGAATAAAGTAAACAAAAGATTAGTATGTATGCTTGTATGCTTAGATACACAGAACGTCCTCTTATTATGGATGCATTTCTCTAGTTCCTGACCTAATGGGCTGGATGAGGCAAATCACTGCTTAGAGGAATTACAAAATATACAAAGTGTAATTTGCTTGTATATGACTTATTTTGACATATTTCTGAATATTCCAGATTTTTGTAAAAATCCTTGCTAACATTTATTTTGTTTATGCTGGAATACAAAGGTTGTAGGCAAGGCATAAGGAAATTAAGAGAAGCATCAGGTGTCTGCTTCAAGAAAAAAAGTGTTGCAAAGCCTTTCTTCTTTTTTCTGACATAGCAGCAGGCAGGATACACTTACACCTTGTCCTTGGTTGTTTTGATACTTTCATATATATATATATATATATATATATATATATATATGTAAATAGTGAGTGTTTTTATCTTCAGAGATTAACCCCCAAGGGAGAAGCAGCAGCCATGAATACTCAACAGATGGAGCAGATGGGCCAGTTCAAAATCACAGTCTGGGAGGAGGAGAACTTCCAGGGGAAGCGTTGTGAGTTCATGCTGGAGTGCCAGAACATCATGGAGAGGGGCTTCAACAAGATCCGCTCCATCAAGGTTGAGAATGGACCGTAAGTCAGCACTGTTTATGTACTTCTGGATCACCTGCTCCTAGATTGTTGTAGTCACCTTCTGACATCTTTAATTCATCACTCTGGACTCTTTTCCTTCCTCTGTGTGGCTCCTGTCTGTTTTTTAAAATTCTATTTTTTTTGTTGTTGTTTTTATTGGCAGATTATAGGGAGCCACAGCAATGTGCAATAATTGATATAGTAATTTTCCTTATTTCATTTGCTTGAAAAGGCCCGACAATAGCAGACATGGTTCACAAACAGAGTCTAATCAAAAACTAGAAAAAGACAGAAGAACAAAAAAAACAAAAACAAAAACAAAAAAAACAAAGCAAATTAAACCTTCTTTGTTATTACATTGCTAGATGGCACCTCTCTCTCTCTCTGTGTGTGTGTGTGTTTATGTGTGTATTCATCCAAGTGTGACTCTGTTGTGTTATGAGTCGGCTGTATGCAGCTGCGTCCTGTGAGCTAGAATGGCTCACTGACTGACTGCCGATCAGATAAAATGGTCTGGCTGCAGCAG
The DNA here is from genome assembly GCA_028564865.1 of Zenarchopterus dispar. Taxonomy (NCBI): domain Eukaryota; kingdom Metazoa; phylum Chordata; class Actinopteri; order Beloniformes; family Zenarchopteridae; genus Zenarchopterus; species Zenarchopterus dispar. Next base: position 14,609,854 of record JAOWBL010000014.1, on the reverse strand, counting down.
CAGTGGCAGCAGCAGTGGCAGCGAGTAGCAGGGCTCAGTGTTTGCTCTGTGACAAAGGAACCTGCATCTGGTTTTCACACAGGGCATTCTGTAGACGTCAGACACTTCTGTTGATGTAGTTTGTTGCTCATTGGTAGTCATGTATTGTGTGAGTTTCTCTACTTTGTTCTTTCTTTCTTTTTTATGATTACTTTCTTTCTGGTTGCCTTTAGCACACTCAGTGTTTCCATCCTCATTTCTCTCCTCCAGTTGGGTGGGTTATGAGTACCCAGAGTTCCAGGGACAGCAGTTTATCCTGGAGAAGGGAGACTATCCTCGCTATGAAGCCTGGAGTGGAAACAGCAGCTACAGAACTGAGCACATGCTTTCCTTCAGACCCATCAAGTGTGCTGTGAGTTGCTCCATCCTCCTATTTATCATTTCCTCCTTTTAGTCCTTCTTTTACATATTGACCTGTCCTTTTTCATCCCTGTGAATGCTTCAAATGTGTTGAAATCATTCAAATGATCATCACTTCTAAGTTTCTTGTAACACTTCTTATTGTCTTCATTAATTTGATCCTGATATCTTTCTACTTTCTTCAATGTGGCTTTGTTCTTAAACGCAGATGCAGCAGTTATAGTTCAAACTCTGAAGTCTACAGAAATCTATAGCTATAATTCAAAACACTCCACAATTGGGTTTGGTGAAGAGACCTCGTTTCTAGAGTTTCCGTTCTACTTCAACTGAGCACTTGCTCATATTCAAAACTTAGCTACCATATATTTCTTTTATTTTCTCTGCAGAACCACAGTGACAGCAAGGTGACCATGTACGAGTGTGAAGACTTCCAGGGCCGTAAGTTTGAACTGTGTGATGACTACCCCTCCCTACAGGCCATGGGCTGGTGCAGCAAGGAGGTGCCCTCCATCAAAGTCAACTCGGGAGCGTAAGTCGCTCACTTCCTTCTAACTCATCTCTCTTTCTCAGCATTTTGTCTCTATGTTTCCCCCTTTTCAAACTTCAGTTTTTTCTCTGTGCTGTTTACTATTTTAGCTGCTTGAAATGAGGTATACCTTGATATTTATTATACACCAATGTCCTCTCTTGAATATCTAAATCAAGGCAAAGAGAAAAGCTGAAATAATTTAAAATACACACTCTGCCTTAATATGTGTTTGTTAGCAGATATGTTGAATTTGAAGGTATTACTGTAATTTGACTCCCTCACCTCTGTCTCTGCAGCTGGGTGGCCTACCAGTTCCCTGGTTACCGTGGCTACCAATACATTCTGGAGAGAGACAGACACCAAGGCGAATACAGAAACTACAACGAGTACAGCACCCAGGCTCACACCAACCAGGTGCAGTCCATTCGTAGGATCCAGCACTAAGCCTTCACTCTGCCCAACCCGGCCTGAAAATTAACAAAAGAAAGAAACTCTTCCCCCTTATCATTTCCTCAACTTGAGACCTGGACAGACTGCTGTCACAGAACAGTAGATGGAAAAAGTCTTTCTGTCACTCTGTGGCTCTGCATGTATGGATTTCTAAGTATCCTACTTCTACTACCATGCTAAAGCATGCTCTTGAAATAGGAAATAAAGGCTTTTCTTCAAAACCATAGCCTGTTTGTCAGTATTCTTTTTTCTACAACAAATTTTATAAACCCAGTTGTATGCATAAAATAAGTTAAACCTCAGATCATCTGTAACACTTGGCCATGTGCGAGCAAACAACATGTAATGACAAGAGGTCATAAAACAGATGTGCACACACTGCAAATTCAAAGCCCCAGTGAGCAGGGTTACGAAAGATAGAGGTTGCTTTGTTTTTCAGTGAAAACAAATTTAGCCTTTTAGTGGACATACACGGAAATATATGATTCTGTTAGGATTAGGATGTGTAATATTGTTCTTGTCACACTATGTTCTTATTTCCAATAAACAAGAGCATATGATTAATTTTGTTTCTTTTATTTGATTTCCATGTGTTTCATGTGTTCAAATTTGCAAAAGGTGAAGCTGCATGAAAATGACAGATAGTTTATGATAGTGGCCATACAACAACTTTAGATCACTAATGGCAGTCAGGAGCTTAAAACTAAATGGCAGGTTATTATTTTTTTTCTGTTTTGGCACGTGCTTGATTTGCTTTCATGAGAAAAAAAAAGTGCTACAGGATGCTGGATTTGGTGTCAAAAGCTGTATGAACCTTTTAAACAAGGCCAGTAGAGGTTATAGTTCAGATAAACAAGTTTAAAGCCAGGCTCATGGTTTGCCCAAAGTAAACACCTCAGTTCCTAAGGAGGTGCACATGATGACAAAAAAGTAGTTAAGTCTTTAAATTCTGTTAAAGCAGCATCTACAGAAACTGAACATCAGGAGGATACTTCAGTGAATACCTTCTGAGATGATGACTGAGTTATGCTAACATGTTTCATGAACATTATAAAAAAAGCAGAGTAACTCATAAATCTAACATGACTTGTGTTTCTTTTCAGGCTCTATAGATCCAAGTTTTTTCATATTTTCCTTACCCAACCTTATTTCATTTACATCCATTTTTTTTCCAATTCAGGCTTAAAACACATTTCAAAGAAGTTGATGTGGGAGGATTCTAATAGTAGTAAGGATTTGAAAGAAAACTTTATTTCAAAGGTTTTCAAAACATGCTGCCAAAAGACGGCAGTAAGGATGATTTGGTACAAAGTTAGTAGACGTGAAAGGGGACCTTTATTTTGTCAACAAATATGTCACAAAATAACTGAGATTTTTACATATAATGTTCCTTACAGAAATATTAGCATGACCTGGCATGCTTCTCTTTATACAATCCATAATATTAATAAATAACTTGGATGAAAGTTGGCACAAGCCTAAATTACAAACCTATGAGATCCAATCCCTCAGAGGATACGGCACAAAGAGCTGTAATTCATCAATGACAAAACCACAACTGTTGATGTGGTTCTGAAAACCTGAAAACACTGAAAACCTTTGTCAAGAACAACATAAAGCACTATTCACAAATGATCTTTTTCAGAGGCATAAACATACTTGGGCTCAGAGGTATTAGATCCTACTTTGTCTTCTTCTATTTAAGAAATCTAGTTTTAATCCAGGCGTACTAGCTAATAAAATCCAGCACCTAATATCTATTTTATTTCTAAAGGTCTTGAAAAAACTGCTGCAAATCAATGAATCAACCATTTAAATAGAGATAGCGGATTTGTGTCCACATTTGTCCTGTAAGATATTAGTATTTCATTGGATATTGCCGAGACCAAAATTCTATCACCCTCTTGAATATGTTGTTTGGATTGAAGGAACCAGATTAGACTTCAGTCATATGTACCTGATAAATTCCATTTTGTTCACTCTTGTTAAATGACTAGTCAGCAGACATAGGCTGTCTAGTCATTTAGCAAATCTGAATGACATTATTTTAGCATCTAGTACTACTGTGAAGAACCCTGAAGTTATTTTTGACCTGGATTTGTCCTTATATTCATAAATTAAAACAAGTTTCTAGAAATATTTCTTTCACTTTTGCAAGGAAAAGTTGGCCTCAGAGCGATGTAGAAAAACTAGTCCATGCTTTTGCATTTATTTCAAGACTGGACTGCTGCAATTCATTGTTAAGAGAATGCCCTAAATGTACTAGGCTCTAGTTGATCCAATACGCTGCAGTGAGAGTTCAGTTGATGAGCATTAGTCAGAAGATCGCCTTTCTCCAAGCTTAGCCTTGCTTAATTGGTTCTTTATTACGTTTAGGATAAAATCTATTTTTTGAAGTCATTTTTAACCGGGGCTTTTCCTTCAAATCACATATAAATGAAGTTTCTAGAATTGTCTTCTTTCACCTTCTTAATGTTATAAAAAGAAGGAAAATCCTGTATCAAAGTAATTCAGAAAAAATAGTGCAATTCAGTCTTATTTATATAGTGTCTTTTACAACACAATTAGGCGCTTTCCAGAGACCTACAGTATGATTCCTGAACAATTCCTAAATAAAGAATGGAATGCTAAAACTCCCCTAGATGGAGAAAAATCTCAAGACACACAGTGGCAAGAAAAAAAACCCCCCTCCCCTTTAAGAGGAAAGAAACCTTGAGCAGAACCTGAACATAAGAGGGACCCTCCTGCTAAAGGCCAGCCAGCAGAACAGGAAAAGGGAGATGAAGAACAGAGAGAAGAGAGGAACAGATATATTGTCTGTGGTACATAACACAAAATACATCTACCTGGAGAACTAAGAGTTCTGTGTACATGTGACTGGTTAGTTGATGTTCTATAGAGGTGAACAGGTGTAGACTCAGATACTGAGGTGGGCCTCATGCAGCTCTGGAAGCTCTGGAAGCTCAGGCCTGTGAACATATACAGAAGAGTGAAAACGGGCAGACCAGCACAAGATGAATGGAGCAGAATTATGCTCATACTTACTTCTAATACTTCTAAGTAGTAACTGTGGATTGAGCTGAAGAGGGCAGCATGGTGGATTAGTGGCTGGCACCGTTGCCTCACAGTAAGAAGATTCCTGCTTCAGCTCCTGGGCCCATCAGGAGTCTTTCTGTGTGGAATTTGCAAGTTCTCCCCGTGCTTGTGTGGGTTCTGTCCGGGTACTGCGGGTTCCTTCTTCAGTCCAACAACATGCAGGTTAGACTGATAATTCTACATTGCCCGTAGGTGTGTGTGAGTGTGCATGGTTGTTTGCCTATATATGTGGCTCTGAGGTGGACTGGTGACCTGTCCAGGGTGTACCCCTGTCATGAGCTGGGATAGCCTCCAGCCTCCCCTCTGACCCTATAGTTGGATTCAGCGGGTATAGAAAATGGATGGAATGGATGGATGAGCTGAAGAAAGGCAAGAGAAGAAGGGTGAAGGGCACCGCTCAGTGGATGACTGTACCCTGCAGCGTAGGTCTCTAACAGCATATCTAGGATGAAGCTACTGTATGTTTAAGATGAGCCTGCTCTCGTCTTGTTCTCTAGCTGCAGCTATGACTATGCCCTATCCCCTAAAACAGTAAAGTTTAGATTAAGTATAGGCTTTACTAACTTACTTACTAGTTTGTTTTTAAATGTGGAAATGTTGTGACACGAGACAACAGACAGGACCCAAGAGCAGACAATAGTAAAAGTTCAGTCTTTTATTGAATAATCCAGAAACTCCGGTGAGCCCAGGAACAGGATCGGAGATGAGAACAGGTAATCCAAGGACAGATTTCCAGGATCAGACGAGGTGAGGAACAGACAGGTCTGAAGCACAAGAGAATTTAGTAAATCACAAGGTATAGGTTGAATAACAAGGTAAGCAGAGCCTGAGAGCATTACGGGACGGTGAACAACAGTCTTTCTTTGGCTTGAAGTCCACAGGTGCCATATATACAGCTGAGTTGATTGGGCGCAGCAGCAATGTCTGATTGCCACGTCAGAGCCACGCCCACAGGATCACAACAGGAAGAGGTGTCTTTATATGCAAGTAACAGAATTTTGAATTGGATTCTGAATTTTACGGGAAGCAAATGGAGGGAAGCTAACACAGGAGAGACATGATCTTTGCTGATCACCACTTGCACTACTGGATTTTGGATCAGCTGGAGGATATTCAGAGGATTACTTGAGCATCTTGCTAATAATACATTACAGTAACCCAGCCTAGAAGCTACAAACACGTGATTTAGTTTTTCAGCATCACTTTGGGAGGAGATGGTCTTAATCTTTGAGATATTATGTAGGTGAAAAAAAAACATTGTCTTCCAAACCTGAATAATTTGCTTTTAAATGAGAGATCCTGATCAAAAATAGCCCCATGCGTTGAATAGTTATACTGGGGGCCATTGAAACATCATCTAATCTGTTCCTGAGGTGTCTGGGACCAAAAACAAAAACCTGTTCTATCATTAAAGTTAGGATGGAATTTAAAACTATTTCCCTCACATATAAAGCCCTTAAAGACTTTGCTTCCTCTTATCTTAAGTATTTTACAATTTCATATCATTTCAGCATAGCACTTTGTTCTCAAGCTGCAGCCTTACTTGTGATTTCCAAAGTTTCCAAGGCCAAGCCTTCAGTTAGCATGCTACTCTCTTGTGGAACCAGTTCCCAGTTAGTGTTTAAAAATCAGACACTCTACCTATATTATTATTATTATTATTATTATTATTATTATTATTATTATTATTATGTCCGTAGTCTTGTATATATATGTAAATATCATTGTGTCTCTCTTGTCATCCAAACCCCCAGCTGGTCAAAACCTTCACTGAGTCTAGTCGTGATAGTTCTAACACCCCCCTGAGATGACTTTGTGAATTGGTGCAATAGAAGTGAAGTGAACTGAATTGAATCGAATCCATCGTGGAGTGAAAATGTACATTTGCAGTCAGATAAACCAGTGTTCCATATCTTTTTTATTTTTATTTTTATTTTTTTTTTAAAATGGCCACTTGGTACTCCAGACCAAAGAGAAAAAGAATCTTCCTGACTGCTATATTAAAAAAAGTCCTCTGTTATGGTATGGGGTTACATTAAACAGTGTACCCCAGTACAAAGCTAATTTATGTTTTGTATATTATGGCAGCATTAATGCAAAAAAAGTATACAGAAATTTTAGAGTAACATGTTGCCTTCAAGACCACATATCTTCCATGTGTTTTTCAATGAGGTGATGGAAAAAAAAACCAGACAAAACCAATTACACTCTGCACACGTTCCAAAGGCATGGATCAGGAGGAAGAAGAGGGTTCATGTACTGGACTGACCTGTCTGCAGTCCTGGTGTGTCTGCAATAGAAACTTTATGGTGAATTTTAAAATGAAAACTTTAAAAGCAATGGCACTGTACCTTGTCACACAGTAATATATTTTGCAGGAAGGACGAACAAAAATAACAACCAAAACTCTTCATTATTTAGTGTCCTGCAAATACATAAATCTGCGCATGAATAAAAGCCAAAGTAACTTTAAATTGGTAAAACACTTTTTCATGACGCATGCAATGTTTCACATCCTAACTTTTTCAGATTTGGAGTTGTATTGTGACAATTTTATTCTGCACCACAACTATCTCAAAGAAGTGCTTTTCATCTAAGTCCATATTTTTTAAGTCATTGTTTTAATATGACAGCATTATGTTTATCTTGGACACACACCAGGATCCTGGAGTGTGTTTACCTCCACACACACACTTCTTGTTGGTCCAGGACATGGGATTCCGTGTTACACACCCCAGAGGCTTCACGGGCGTGCAGTCCCACACCCAGAAACAACAGGATCTTTTAATAAATGTGTAACCGTGCACACACACCTTTCTCAAATATGCATTCCTCTGCACACCGATTAAAGCAGCTGCAGCGTGTCTCGGACAGAAGTGACACTTGCTTAGTGCAGTGACTTCCAAGCTGCAGCCACACACTTCAGAGCAAACAGGTAAGTTCTTAGGGAATCTTTTCCTGGTGATCTTTACAGGATAGAATGCATTGTTAACTTGGCTTTACTTTCACATATTTGTTTATGTTTACAATCTACTAATTTACCAGAATAACAACCTCATATTACAGAACTGTGTAAATGACTGTATATGCACTAGACTAAGTCTATATATTACACAAAAAATATCTACACTGTATGTATTTATTATTTTCTCTGGAAAAGACAAGATGTTTCAAATAACAAAGTATAATTATGAAAAAGCTTGTCTATATATGCTTCTTTTTTAATTTTCTTGATTCTCCAGTGAATGACTGGCCTCTCGGTGTCCCGTCTCAGAACTTCCAGTTTATTTTTCTGCTTCTTCATCAGTCTAGTTTCCCAGGCTTGTTTTAAGTTGCCTGCGACTTGTACTTGGACACAGGCAGCTAAAGCAAGTCTTGGACGCTGGAAACATGCTTCAAGGATACATTTAAAGTGAAAGACGAAACATAAAAAACTGTTTGATAATGACTGATGCACTGACCTGCAGCAGATTTGTTCTGTCTGAGTGATAGCAAAAACCTGGAACTAATGTCTAGAAGTGGAGATGCTTTTGTAAATGAAATGCAGTAAATAGACTGTTGTGTGAAATCATCATATAAAGATGTGAAATCATAGCAAACTGTTCCGACAAGCTCTGATGACTTGACAGTTGATATTATGGTTGATAGGTTGCTATTATGTGCAAACCCAAGCAAAGATATATAACCCTTCGGAAGGGTGGCTAATGATTAGCACACCATTCACTTTCAATTTGATCTATACAGAGATGATAAGAGTGTAATTTTATGTACTGATCTTGTCAGATTAGACATTATGACCTCAAATTCACACAAAAGGTTGAATTCTCACAAGCAAAGTATGCTGGCTTCACATATTACTAAATCAGCTGAACTACACATTTGTTTCTGCTTTCGTTTCACTTAACTCTTGGATTTCAGCCATGCAATATTGTTTCATCTGCACCATGGCCTGGTTAGGAAAACCTTAATTGAGAAAGAGAGAGAGAAAAAAAACTGCACTAGCCATGAACCCAACAGAGACTGAGGCACCTACATAAATGGAGCCTTAAGTGTATGCAAAGAAAGAATCAGGAGGAAGGAAAGGCCAATATATAACAAACAGAGGAATTTCTTTATTCTTTGGATTTAAACTTAGTTTCTTTATTTTACCTTACTGGTAGGTGTTTTAATCTGTCTTATTGTGCTGAAATTAAATTGTTTTTATGCCATGTTTTTATAGAAGTTTGATGGTTTTATCTGCTTTATCTTTCTTATAGTTCTTAGTATTCAGATATGTTAAGCACATTGTTTCAGCTGTGGTCGTTTTAAAGTGCTTTATAAATGAAGTTGGTGTGGTAAAATATACCACATATCATTTAGGAAGTAGAGGCTTTTTATGCAAAGTAACTTCGGTTTCAGGGGCTCAGAATTATTTAAAAGTAGTTGATCAACCAGATGTGGTCTATTGCAGTACATCAAAACAGGTGAAGTAGATTAAAAGGTCTTGAGTCGATATTAGGGATTGATTTGGCATTTGGCAACTATTTGACTGGCTTTGCCATGTGAAGTCTATTGAGATCTCTCTTTAAGACAAAGAGCCCATCATTAAACTGAAAATCAACATACATTTATGAGAGAGAAGGCAAAAGCCTTACATGTATGGACAAACAAACATTCTTTAAAAAAAGAAAGAAAGCACTGATGAGTGCAGAAGAGCAAAGAAGACAAATAAAATGGATGATTAGTGAAGAAAAACATCACATCAGCAGAAGTCAAGAGTATTCTGGAGGAGGGTATCATTACCAAAATCTAGAGATGCCTTTGTCAAAATACAGAGATTTAACAGGAAAGTACAAACAACTGGTAACATTGAAGAACAGAAAAAAAATAACTAAGCTTTTGTAATCAGATTTTTTTATGAACTGATGAAAGCAAGATAAGCAAATTTGAGAATGATGGAAAGATAAAAATATAGATGAGAGAAATAAAAGCTTGTGCTCCAGAGAATATCACCACCAACATGGTGGAGGCAGTATTATGGCATGAGCTTGTATGGCTGCCAAAAGAATGGGGTCGCTGGTGATTTTTGATCATGTGATTGTTGACAAAAGTAGCAGGATAAATTCTGAGATATACAGAACTTTATTCTTGAGAGGGGCCTGATAAGACCCACAGACATTTCAACAATGGGTTGCCATCCCAGTTTCAACAATAAAAAGGTATTACTTGTGATAAAAATGGCATTCAGATAAATTATATTTACACTGTTATGGTGTACCCCTGCTTAGTATGCACTTACACACACAGACACACACACACACACACACACATATATATGTACATATATATATATATGTACATA
>JAOWBL010000014.1:14574501-14590514 GCA_028564865.1 Zenarchopterus dispar | reverse complement strand
GATAATGTAAACTTTAGTGCGTTAGGGCCAGTAGTCACAGCTGCAGCTAGAGGACAAGACTAGAGCAGGCTCGTCTTAAACATAACTTCGTTCTAGATATGCTGCTGTAAGCACACTGACCTGATCCGCTGAGTGGTGCCTCTCACTCTTTTTCTGTCCTCTTCTTTTCTCTTCTTTTCCTTTCTTCAGATCTTCTGTTTATGTAGTTTTCTCTGTAGTAAAACAACTGACCATGTCTGAGTCATATGTACATAGAACTTTAAGTCCTCCAGGTAATGGATAGTGACTATTAATAGAGCTCGACAATCTATCTGTGCCTCTCCTCTCTCTGTTCTTTATTCTCTCTTTCCTATCTTCCTTTACTTGCTCTCCTGGGCTGGTGCCTTAAATGTATGCATTGCACTTTGTCACATTTCCATGCAAATAACTCCAACAACTCTAAACCAAAGGAAACTTACAAATGAATGAATGTGGATTAGCTGTGATTACATCAACATTCTCTTACACCTTATGCACGTCCTCTATTGATTTCAGCAGCCTGCATCTGTTGAGAAGGCACAGCTCTACATGGCTCACTTTGCCTCGCTCTCATTCACTTACCTACCCGTTACTATAGAGACACGGTGGAGAGGAATGCAGAGAGCTGGCAGACAGATATGCAGGAGACCTGGGCTGAAGCTTCACAACAAAAAGAAGGCTCATTCACAGCTCCATGGCTAGAGGCGCTTATCTGGGTTATATAATTCTGTTCCAGGATTCAGACAGGAAATAGTTATTTTCCCTCAAATGTTTGACCTTGTAGATCAGAAAAAGTTTAAACTAAGTAAATATCACACCATTTCCATTTTTAAAGAGATCTCACAGCAAGTAATATGTCACAGAGAATTAGTTTGGTGACAGAACATCTCAATTCTGCATTTCACTGATATTTCACTTTTAAGATATTGTGCTTTGTTTTAATAAACTAAGCTTTAACTTAGCTCTTTATTGCAGAAGACTGAAATTTCATGGCATCTGAATTAAACGGAAACCCTCCTGTATAATTTCCCTCCTGCTTTTGTCTTCTCACCCATCCCCCTTTCTAATCTCTTTTTCATTTATCTCTTCCAGTCTCCAAGTTTCCATTCCTGATCCTTTTCTGTCACAGTGCCTGTTTGATCTTATTTTCTGTCTTCCATTCTCAGCTTTTGCTCTGTAAATAGACACTATGTGTCCAAGTAAGACGAGAGAGGCAGAGCCACAGACAGTTCTGAGACTGCAGCAGATTTGAACCAATCAGATGAAGGAGCTCTCCAGACCATGTGGCTTATTCATAAAACTAAGAGGAAATCCTCATCAATGCAAACCCATTCTGTCATCTGGTAAATCATCAGTGCACCCCACATTGAAACTAAATGAGGGAGCTGCTGAAAATTTATTTAGTTGTATGTAAATCAAATGCATTTTTTTATGCAGCTTTTTTATTTTTTCATGTATTGTCTCATCTGGACATCTATGGACACTGCAAAAGACACTAAGTAAACTAAAAAAAATTAAAACTTAATTCTAGGTAAAATTTACTTGCTACTAATAAAATTGCCTGGCCATATAATAAGACAGTTTGATATTACATGAAATCTTGTTCCCAGTTCAGATCTGGTATAAGTAAAACAAAATAAAAACATAAAAAATGAATTCAAAAACAGACTTGCTACTATGAACATATGAAAGACACTAAAATTTAGGAAATAATTATTAGTTTTAAGTCTACTAAAAAAATGAAGAACAAGGAAAAAGAATATAAACTCATAGTGTGGATATAACCAGTGTTATTAATGTCATTTAATAATAATGGTTAGCACTGTTGCCTCATAGCAAGAAGGTTCCTGGTTTGAATCCCAGCAGGGACCTTTCTGTGTGGAGTTTGCATGTCCTTCCTTGCTTGTGCAGGTTTTCTCCAGGCACACCATGCTCCTCTCACAGTCCAAAAACATGCATATCAGGTTAACAGTGGGTTGTAAATTGCCCATAGGAGTGAACATGTGTTGTTTATAAATCTGACCCTGAGATGGACTGGCAGCCTGTCTTTGGTGTACATCTATTGATTGCCCAATGAGAGCTTGGATAGGCTCCAGCAGATCCCTGTGACCCTAAATAAGAATAAACAGCTAAAGGTGATAGATGAATAAAAAGCTCATATTTATTGATCCTTGATCTTGGACAGAACAATTTGCTGTGAACCAAATGCTGAATCTAAACAGCAGCAGATGTGCACATAAAGATTAACATGTGAGAATTCCCTTTTCCTGTCCCTAATGTTAGGCTGTTTGTGTCCCAATCTTGGTATTCAGTCTGAAATGGAACAGCCAGGACACAAAGACAGGGCACCAAAAATATCCTTTATGTGTGTCAGCAGACTTTCATGTCCTCAATCTATAAAACGGCACTCAACTGCAATAAATTCTGAAATATAAAACAACCATCTGAAGATTTACAGCCATAGCTGACTGCCTCTACACTATTAAACCTAAGTCTTTATGTATACAAAAAAATGTCTCAGCAAAATTTTTAGTATGATAATACCACTACGTGAAAGGTTCTAGTTTCATGGCAACCAATTAACTTTCATGAATTTCAGTCTCATAGCAACCTACATCAGTCCATCCTGAACAGTGGGCATACTCGGCATGGTCTTTTTGCTCTTGCATAACTGTGTCTCATGGAGTTCATTGCAAATCAAGGACTAGTTGGTGTTGTGCGTGGATAAGGTATTCAAGTTAATTACTGCTTTCACAAACAGCAAGGTATGGCAAATATTGACTATAACCATATGCACAAACATTAGCATTGCTTACATAAATGTCAAAACTATAAAAATGAATAAAGCAATGAAAGACAGACAGGAGATTCTACATAGGTTTGGATTTATTTCATTATTGTTACCATAAACATTTACTGTGTTGTATCTTTCTGTCAAACACGTGGAAACAGTGAATGCATTTGTGGTGCAACACCGCATACAACACACACCTACATATCACTTTCCACATGACAATATAGGAGAAATTGACTGTACAAAAGATAAAATTCACAGATGATCAATCCAAAGTGAGAGCTGGTGACAATAACTGCAAACTTAATGGCAAACAGCCCAGTGCCTGATAAGAAACACTGGTACATCACCATTATGCCAAATCACTGTGCAACACATTGAAAGTTTGTTCACAGCTGTGCAAAATAGCAGCATCATTATTCACTTTCCAAGCAACGGATTCACAACACATCACGATGACCATTCAGAGGGACCTCGGGACTCAACAGGCAGGTGTACCCTGTACCTTTGATCTCAGAGTTAAGTCAAACCAATTTTAGCTTATATATACTGCAATGACATGTGAAAGATAGTCATCTGTCACTCAGTAACCAGATCTTTTATTTTGACAAATCCTGAATGAACTGAAGTGAGCAAAAGCTTAAGCCACTAAACTGAGGCCAAAAGCAAATCTATAGGACAGGGCGAGAATGCCATTTAAACATTAAGCTCTATTTGTTTATGTGCTGCTCAAACTACATCATGTACTGTTATCTCCAAAACAGGCAAGGGAAAATAAAATAAAAGCTGATATAAATATGGGATATATACATGTAAACCATAAAGTTTCAGGCCATTTCATAGTTGGCACAGAGAAAATTTAAACAAATCTTTTAAAACCTACATTCCATTCAGTCTCCAGTTAAACACTGGAATGTATTGAAAAGAGATGCATTATAGCAGCCAATGAAAATGAATAAATAAAAGAGGCCTTGCATTGATAACCTTGTTGTACGGTCATATCTGGCCCTCTTTAGTGCAACTGAGTACATTCCAGGGATGGGGATGCTCCCTTTTTAAAATTTACATCTCTGCCTGTCATGTTTAGCTTAAGCCAACAACATGCTGACTGTACAGGAACATTACATTGGAAGTGCAAAAACAGATTGTTGTTAATGATATTTGGTGGTATTTATAAGACAAGAGACACTGAAAACACTTAGATACCTTGCAGGTATTAAGGTATGTGTTGTTCCTAATGCCGGGCTTTTTTAACATCCAGTAAAGCTTCAGAGAATAACAGTACAGCTTTAAACTTTTAGAGGAGTACCTACAGTTATGTTGATTGATGTGTTTTACTCCCTCAGGTAACCAATGTCTGTTGCACATCAAGAGCTAATCTATCAGCTTATTGAGATGTTTAGAAAGCAGAATATTCCGGCTCTGCTTACAAGGCTTAGGCTTTATGTGCTGAAAGTGTACTGGAGTGATTGTAGTCCTATTAAGCCGAGCTTGGCTTCTCCCCTGCTCCTCTCCAACAGCAGGGAGACGAGTAGAAATGGCGCTCAGGTCAGCACCTGGGACAGCTCCACCTCCTGACACGACTCGCATCTATTCTGGTCCTGCCTGGGATCTCACGTCCCAGCATCCAGTCATTTACCCCGAATATAGGCTAAGCTTGTGTGAAATGGAGATCTTAGCGTTTCTTAGAATGTGATCTGTACAACGAAGTCAAGCCCTGCGTCAATTAAGAGCTAAAGAGGACTATATTTACAACAGACATGCATGTTCGAGGCCCCCCGCCCCCGTACTGTACCCTAAACGCCATACTGAAGAAGTTGTGTAACATCATGAGACATGTTGAGCATGAGAAGCCGTAAACGCTGGCCTTTCCGTGAAAAATCACACTAATGTGATTTTTGCAGTCATCTTTTACATTCATCTCTAAAACCCCCATGTGTTTTGCTGGTCTCAGCGATCCAGGTTGGACTCGCTGGCATCGCGTTGGTTTTTCAGATCCTGGAAGACCTCGGTAAAAAAGTGCGGATCTGCGTTCAGCTGAAGCATTTTGGCACTCATCCTGTTGATGATCCGCAGCGAGGTCTCCCAGAAAACGTCCTTGTTGGCCTCAATCATGAAGGGCTTGAGTGGGTAGGAGATCTCGTTGCCCATGTAGGAGTAGGCGAGGTAGAGACAAGTCTGAAAGGTGCCCTGCAGCTCGCTCGGGCTCTCGATGCTGTCCGTGATCGCGTCCTGGCACAGCAGGTACACAAATACCACGTTGGCCGGCGTGATGAAGCCGATGTCCTGCCATCCCTGGATCAAAAGAGTCCGGTCGATGTTTCGGAACCAGAGGATCACCTCTCCGCTGCTTAACTCTTTCAGTTTGTAACATGTGCGGCACATGAAGTCCCCCAGACAGCGCAGCAGCTCCCCGGTGGACGCCTGGATGACTATCCGCCGGGGCGACACCAGAGAGAAGCTGCTGGGCTGCTTCTGGACCGTGGAAAGCCTCGCGTTTTGCAGAGAAATCTCGCTGTTTTGCGTCGGGACCGTGGGGACCGGGACCGGGATAGGCGCTTTGGGCTTCTTTTCCTCGGTTTGGTGTGTCTTCCGGATGTTTTCGCTGTTGAGCTGGGCCACTTGGCTGGACGGGAGCTCGCGGATGGGCGCTGGGTTCGGGGTCACTTTCTTTGCGCTTTTCTTGGCCGAATTCGCCACCAGTTTCTTCCAGGACAGAGAGACGAACATGGAGTGTCGCTTGAGGCTCTTGTCGTTCTTGGCTCCATCTCCTGCGACCTCGGCGTCCATTATGGACGCTTTTTTTGTCGCAGGGGATATGGAGAGGACGGTGCCCATGACTGCAAAGGAGAGAGCTGCCGTGGTGGGGATGCAGCAACTTCAGCGCACAGTCTTCTGCAGAATGAGAGGCGGTGAAGAGCAGTCACGACTGAAGCTCCATTTACGCGCTTATTTACAGGAACGGAGCTGATTTTCCAGCTGAGTGAAACGTATCCCAACAGATGCTCTCTCTGCGACACAAATCCCGCAGCCTTGAACCTGCATGAAGTTTAGTCACTCTGCGTAAACCCTTGACTTAAACGAACCAAAGCTGCAGTCTTTGACTGACAGTCGAGCTGACCAATGACAAAACCAATCAATGATCCAATCACTACCGGTGTTGCTTTTAGGTCTCAGTTGCTATTGATAGACTGCGACACTGGCTTTTAGGTCAAGTGCTATTTTTCTCCAAGAGTCACTTTAGTATATTAGTGGTATCCGAAAGCACTTCTAAATATGTTTACTGACAGATACTGGTGGGAGAAGACAAAGCTAAAAGTCTCCTCAGACTGGTCGCGTTGTTACTGGCATCTTTACTGGCATGCTTTTTTCTTTTTCTTTTTCATTTTCAGCCCCACTTCCGAAAGAGTTAGGTCGCATCTAAGTCAAAAAGGAGTGCAAAGACTTGCAAATCCTATAAACCCCTACTTCTATTCATAATAGAACATAGAAAGCACATTAAATGCTGAAATAGAAACATTCCACCATTCCACAAAAACATATTAGCATCTCTTGAAATTGATTGCAATATGCAAAATGAAGTTGGTTCATTGGTGACAAAGACCTTGGAGAGTAAATTGTGATTAAACAAGCATTACAAGCATACAGTGCATAATATTAGTTAGAGTCAGAGAATTTGCAGAAATCTCTGTGTGTATGGGACAAGGCCAAAAATCAATATTAGATGGCTGGGATCTTCAGGCTCTCATTGCCAAAATGGATCGATGCACATTTAAAATGGACTGAGTGTAAAATTGTCTTATGGTCAAGAAAATCAAATGTAAAATTCTTTTTGGAAACAATGTGCACTGTATTATCTGGACTTAAGAAAACAGGTGCCATCAGAGTCGGTATCAATGCTCAGTTCAAAAGCTGCATCTCTGATGATATGTCATGGAGAGCTTGCAAATCCTCATGTATCTGGAAAGTAAACACCCATGTTGAAAGGTTCAGATGCAGATAAACTAGTGTCAGATTTGCACAGAGATATCAGGCACATCACAAATATGAAAACATCACATTCACATCCCATTGCATCATCATACTGTATGGATGTACTGAGATGTACAAAAGCAACAGTTTCAGAGAACAGAATTAAGCAAATGTCGTGTTCTTTACTTAGATTGTGTACTTTAATATGGCTCAAGGAAAGTTGCTGCACACATCCTTTTAATCCGCCTCTTCCGTTTCTGATTACATCCTCACTGTTAAAGGGCTTCCTGCATGATCTAATTATCATCATTTCCCCTGAAAACAATCACTTACTGTAACAGCTTCTCAGACTAAATGGAGACCAATCAAACACTCCCACCTTTAAAGGATTGTCTCCTCACGGGTGTAATCAGTTTTTTTTTTTCCCAAAGGCTGCTTTTCATCCTTTCATTCATTTTTTCTCTTCTGACTCTTTTGTGTTTTGGGTGTCTTGTAAATGATTTTCAGTCATTCTTCAATTAAATTAAATCATTCTTCATTAAATTAAACTCACTTAGGACATCTTCTTTGTTTACACCTCCCTTGTTTACCTACTAAAACCTTTAATTCTCTTACCACAGAAAATGAGTGTCCTGTGCATAATCAGACAGCTGCATAGTGGTGACAAACACTAAACTACAAAAGAGTCTTCTTCAATAAGCTCTAATTACAATTGTCATATCAAATTACCAACAAAAAGTAAATTAACAAGAGAAAATGCTGAGGTAAGAAAGTTATTTAAGCCAAACTTTATAAATCAAGATAAAAGAAAGTACTCTCCCAAACTGCTTAGTGTTACCCATTTATCTTGTACTCTTTTGATCAAGCCAGTGTTTGATCACAGATCAGATGCTGATCAAAAGAACCTCTTTCATCACAAATCAAACAAAATCCAAAAAGAACACAGAAGAATAAACTCAGCAGATTAAGCAGGAAGCATTAGCTTGTCCTGGTCTAATATACATCCCAGTGGAGGTAATACAGAGTCAGGAAATAATATGCCACCAAAGAGTGGAGACTAGATTGTAAAAGGCAGTTGTTTTGGCTCTGTGTGGGATAAGCATTTTCATATTTGAACATCTGTACACATTACTGCAATAGTTTTATATTTCAAATTTACAAGTAAATTTTTGATTGTAGTAAACATTATAAACTATAAAGTATGTTTTTAGTGGATTGAACATCTAAAAAAATCAATAAACAGTTGTATTTGCCTCACTGGTGCAGCAGGACAAAGCAAAAGCCTAAGAAGATGATAAAATTATTTAATAAACTCTGCATTGTACACAAACACAGAGTAATATAAATATGTATTTAGAACTTGTTTTTCTATCTTGGTAAGGAGCTAACATATAAAAGCAAAGAATGATCAATAACTGATTGATTAGCTTTGCAAAAAAGAAGAGATTTTACTGCCGTTCACTCAGGATAAACTGAAGTCTGAGTCACTGGTACTGACGCTTGGAAAAAGAAACTGTAAAATTAGAATAATCTTTTACTCACCCTGAAGTTTGGGACAAGCTGGAAATATGGGCTGAGTGCTTGGAAAGTATTCCTTCAAATGCCTTCTCTTTTTATTGATTTTTAAAATATATTAATTCTATAAAGCTCTTGGTGCTACATGTAATTAAAAGTTTGGACAATAAAGTGATTGATTTAGTCATCAATCAATATTTTTTATGACTATATTACCTATTTCACAACTAATTAAGAACAAGATTTTCTCCAACCAAACTTAAAAAAGCAGATTAGAAACTGTTCTGTGACTGTTAAGCATCGATGCATCTAAACTGTTTCTCTGCATGTGGGGTTTAATCACTGTAGTCCTGAAAGCACTCGAGAGGGATCCATCAGCTAGTTTAACCTCTCCTTAAAAACACTCGTCTTCGTCCAGCTGTGTTCGGCAGCTACAGACTTATATCCAAATCCTTCCTATGTCTGAAGTTCTCGAAGAGCCTTTACAGTTAGCTCTGTTACTATTTGTTTGGAGTTAATCTGTTTGAAGCGTTTCACAGACATGTTACTGGTGAAACCCACACAACAAGCTCCCAAGACAGTGGGCTTATATCTGCTCTAACTGCGCTGCATTCAATGACAACTCTGTGTTAAAAAACATTGCTGTCATTAAAGGATAGTTTCCAGTTTCTTCATGAACAAGGAGTCTTCCTCATAGTTAGGGGGATACTTGTCATGTTAGATATGTTTCTAAAAAATGATTAGAGGTAGATGGGAATAAATTCTGATATCAAATCAGAGATACAGAATTTTTCCCTCCCACAGCACTGTATGCAGTTAAGATACAGATGTGGGTACTGTTCATCAGTCACCTCCAGTCTTTAAACAAACAAACAAACCAAACCAAACCAAACAAACAAACAAACAAAAAATATCAAGTAAAAGATCTGGATTTCTTCCATGGCTGAATTCTTAAGGGCAGGTTTAGGAACTCTGACTGCTTTTTTAAAATATTCTGGCCAGAAAACAAGTTGAAAAATATTGTAGTGCGTCTTTCTCTTTTATATTAATCACGTTTGTTGTTTAGTTTGCACACCTGGTCAAAAAAATATCTTCAGGTATTCAAGGAACACAGCAAGGCTCTCCTGATTTATCAAACCATCTGCCTTAAAATTGTGTTTAAAGTTTAATATTCTAGTTAACGTTTCTTTTATTTTTTTCCTTTTTCTGCTTTTTTTAAAGCATAGGCAGCACGATGGCTTAGTGGTTAGCACTGTTACCTCACGACAAGAAGGTTCCTGGTTCAACTCCCCACAAGAGTCTTTCTGAGTGGAGTGTGCATGTTCTCCCCATGCTTGCATGGGTTTTCTCCAGGTACTCCGGTTTCCTCCCACAGTCCAAAAACATGTACATAAGATTGAGTGAGAACTCTAAATTGCCCGTAGGTATGTGTGTGGTTGTTCGTTTGTGTATGTGGCCCTGCGATGGACTGGCGACCCTCACCAGGGTGTCCCCCTGCCTCTCGCCCGTAATGAGTTGGGATATGCTCCAGCAGACCCCTGTGAGCCTTCACAGGAACCAGCGGGTATAGGAGATTGATGGATGCTTTTAAAGCATTATTTTAAATCTGGGTCTGCCTCAAAACAACACAGTTCAATGTCCTCAAACTGTCAGATTTTTTTTCATTCCAATCTAAACACAGATGGCGCCCTCTGCTGTCGCAAAGGTGGTAATTGTTTTCAGTCACATACAAAAACGATTAAAACTGTATTCTTCTTCTTCTTCTTCTTCTTCTTCGTCGTCTTCTTCTTCTTCTTCTTCTTCTTCTTCTTCTTCTTCTTCTTCTTCTTCTTATTATTATTATTATTATTATTATTATTATTATTATTATTATTATTATTATTATTCTTAATGGAGATCCTGTTGGAGATGGGTGAGGAACAACTTCTAGCCTAATAGTCATATTTAACCAGTGTGTGTTTTAAACCTAGATAAGAGCGCAGCTGTTCTTTTTGGATCAGAAAGTTTCAGGTATAGGCCGAAGACATGATGTTACTCTGAAGGAAATTTTTTTGGTATTTAGTTCTACAGTTAAGAGACCTTGCTCATTTATTTATTTTGTCCTTTTGTTGAACATGAAGATAGTTATGCATACTTCCTTTCAGCTGCATGATAATTTGTCTTTGTCTTAACCCTTTACAATTTATATATTTATTGTGAGATGATGGCTGATGTTCTAATATTCATCCATGTAAAAACTGGCATACAACTATAAATATGGTATAAATAAGGAACACATTTCGTCACCATTACAGCACATAGCTACTCAAGGTTAGTTCTCTAACAAAGATGTTATTAAATTAAATAATATAATTAAACAACTGAACAATTTAGTAATTGTTCAGTTCTAGAATGGCATTGCTCTAGCAGCACCCTTTTGCAGTCATTCTGTCAAATTGTATCTTTCTTTATATCTTCTTGAGATTTTCCAGAGAAGCTTTTTTTTCATGCTGGTCTGGATGAGGTTCTGGCTGCAGAATTTTTACCGGCACTTCTGGTAATTTAATTTATTTTTAATGATATCTATCCATGACAGTTTAACATTGTTTACATTTGGAAGTAGCAAATTAGCTCTCCAAAGACCAACTAATGACAAGAAAAAGCCCTCAAATGCTAATGAATTGAAGAGCAGAGGTCAAGAGTATTGATCACAAGAAGAATGGACAGCACAAAGAATGAGGGTTTGACACCCCTCCCCACGCCCAACACCAGCCCCCAGTCTTTACGCTGAACGTGAGATCCGTGGGAGACTGAAACAGTATGTTGCTCTGATCGGAGACAGCATGAATATTGTGTTTTTCAAGATGTGTCATATGAGACAAACATTAAAGAAACTGAATAGCTGACAGTTTTCCATCAGACAGCCTGTCAAGAAAAAACAGACCTCCTTGTAGAAATGTAGTATTAATAAGCAAAAGTTGACCACTAGAGGACAGTCACGTTGCTGACTGGGACCCAGTCTGTGGGAGGAAATATTTGTGAGTGAAGGAGGGCTGGATGGTGATGTTTCCTGTCAGAAGCAGTCTTCACCTCCTCATCCTAACATTTAATTAGTTCATGTGAAAGTGTGGAACAAGATATCCGACCAGGGACTGAGAGGAGGAGTGAAGGTTTCTGAGAGCTCTGACTAATATTTGCTTTAGTGACAGAATTCTACATCAAGCATGAGAAAGTCAGCCAGACCAGAGCATGAGACAGATAGTAGCAGAAAGACAGAAAAATGACACTGAAACAAATGTATTCCTTTTTTATATTACTGTTCCGTACATATTTGTAATATATTGCATAGTTGAAATTGTAAAATATACAGAAGAAAAATGCTGGTAGTAATAAATTCCATGTCAGAAATAGCCTAGATTTTCATTACATTACGTAAACCACCAATCACTATAATATTGTGTAAATACTTTTTGTATGAAGATGGATGGCAGGGAAGAGCAAAACAATTTCTGTCACATAACAAACAAGGGTGCTGATGAATTCAAACTGTGCAAAAAACAAAACAAAACAAAACAAAACAAAACAAAAAACTTTTTATGCTACTTGGCTATTTTTATATTTAATGATTTATTTATTATGGTTGGGCTTGAAGTGATAAAATAAGAAGTAAAAACATCAGTGGAGATGACATAAAGGAACACATGCATTTACAACACTCATGAAAAATGATGTAATAATTAGTCAATTAGTCATGTTGATGCAACAACTTTTCCACCACATGTGCTCTCATTGTGAGGTATTCTCATGCGACATTTGCATTGCTCTAAATTGCTCCATATTCACAGCTCCCGTACATGGAACGTACTTCTGGGACATGCTATCTTTGCAAGCCTGATGTGAAACTGCTGGCTAGGACTTTCCATCCGTACTGTCACTTGTGCCACCTGTCTTACCAACGCTGCATGTGACATCATCAGCTCAGCTGTTGCCTGGTTTCAGGCACAACACAGTGGTGCATCCACTGTGATCTCCAGAGACTTCCATCAAGCCTCTCTCTTATAATCTACTTCCCAGTTTGTCACCTCATATTTCTTTTTTATTTTCATCCATCCATCCATTTTCTAGACCCGTTGAATCCATTTCTGGGTCACTCTGCTGGAGCCTATCCCAGAGAGGCAGGGGTGCACCCTGGACAGGTCGCCAGTGTTTTTATTGTCAGGTATTATTATCATTATTAACTTGTCTATATTTTAGAAGTAGTTCACACTGCAGCAATATAATTTCTCTTTTGGGATTATAAGGAATTATTCAGTTCAGTTCTGTGTTTCTCTCTTTCTTTCTGTGTGAATTGGCCCTCTGAAAAAAATACATTTTTCTTTGCTTGAGAGCATATAGTTGAGTGTTTGAAGTGTTCGCATACTTCAAAACTAGGACATAAATAATAAATGAACTAATAATTAGTAATAAAATTGTACAGCTCCCCCATCCTTTCCTCCACCCATCTACAAGTCGTTCAGCATTTGCTGTCCCTCAGGAGTGCAACCTCAAGGAAGACGCTCAAGTTGAGTGGATGACACCAGCACTGGATGCTGTGAATAGAGCTGTAAAAACATGTTGAAGCTTTTATGCTATACCTGTGAGATATTTTGACCAGATGAAAACTTTTTTGAAAACTTTTGAAATGAGAAATATGTCTTCTTTCTTCACAGCAAAGTGTCTGAAATACATCATAGTTGTTGCACTAGTCCAGTCAAAGGCCAGAACTGTGCACAAATTAATGTCTGCACACCGCATTGAGCTGAATTAATAACGTATAGAGGAGCTGAACAAAATGTATCTACAGTGATGGGAGACTGATAGCGTCACACAGAAACGACCTGCATTAAGTTATTCCTGTAAAAGCTAATTCCACAAACTGGTGAATCATGTGGTCACACTCTACCTTTCTTTTTTGGCTTTCTTCTTCTTAAAAAATAGCATGATGTAATGTGTTGTTCATCTGAGGTTATATTTACATAATTGTAGATTACTGTTTATTTTGTCCTGATATTTAAAACCTTGCAACTGAAAGATGATGCATTCCTTTTCAATGACTGTATTTACCATACAGTTTCTGTTGTTGAATTTCCTTATAGTCTCTTCCTGTGGTCTTTACTTTTGATTCCCTTTGCTCTTTTAGATTTAAGTGTTAAACTGTTATCTTTCTACTTGGCTTTGCCTTTTATTTGTTGAAGACAAAATTCACTTTTGAATCTTTTTGCCTTCTACTTGTGAAACTTCATTTGTATCTTCCTTTTTATAGGTGCAAGCTTGACATTACTTGTCTGTTGGTCTGCTTTTCAGGAGCATACAATGAAGAATTTTCTGGTGTGTGTATGTGTGTGCTTGTGTGTGTGTGGATGTGTGTGTGTGTGGATGTGTCGGAAAGATCAAAATCCAGCAAGGGGATCGGGTGTCATTTCTTATCGAAGACACGTCCGTCAGAGCTGGTGGGAGCGATTAGCAGCGATGACACGGCAGGTGGAGGTGAAATACAATCTAGAGAGAGCGCGGGGAGACAGGTGGGAACATCCAAACATGAATCGGACTTACACATGTGTACATTCCCACACAGGCACGCAGGTGGGCCACTGAGAATACTGCAGACCTGTGAAAGGGCTGCTTCTCCTCTTGTCTGCAGCTGCATTGTCATACACACATGTTCACACACCCTGCCATTCACATATTTTCCCATCCATGAGAAAGCAGGGTTGTTCACTGAATGAGATGGTTCATATATCATAAAGTAAACCTCAGATTAAGAAACCTATTGTGTGATATCTGTGCCTAAATCCTGGGAGAGAAAAAGAAGTTTCACAGCACAGAAGAAATAGTTTTCATTCACATATGTTATAACTTCAAAACTGATTCAGACAGCATTATTCATGCCCGGAAGGACAATTCATGTATAGTTTACTCCATCTACAAAACCCCATCTACTATATATCAAATCCCGCATCAATGTACAAATAGTCGGTGGTGAAGATCGAACAACAATTAAGTGAAAGAAGATGCAATAAGTAAAGATGAAAATAGACAACTTATAAATATACCATCATTAGAAGTGTCATTTAAAGTGAGTGCTGTCTGAGTGTAATAACCTAATACAAGAAGGAATAAAAGCTTTGGAGTATGGATTACTTCCCTCAGAGGTACATGACAATGGAGGCCTGAAGGCATCACCATACACTCAGCAGACAGAACATGATCAGGCTGACTAATGATGCTCTTTTACTTCTTAACCACCCAATTCTTCCAGAGGGAATACAAGTCTCTTTGTTTGACTCCAGTAATGCTGGAGCAAATCTTTACAATACATGAATATTGTCTTTGATGGAAAATCTATTTGAACCAAATGATAAAAGAAATTGCCAAGAGACTTTCAATAAAACTACAATAAAAGTTATTGTAAATCCTCTAACTGATGTTGAAAAAGTTCAGCTTCCTCATGGCATAGATTTTACTTGTTGTACTTGTTTACCAAAACAGTCTGTAAAAAAAAAATCCAACATAAGTATAAAATTAAACCCAGTATGGCAATAACTGGACATCTTCACTATGTGACTAACTTTATGTCCAGAATTTGGTCTGAAGTTTCTTTTGCTTTTACATCCTCATCCTCATTCTGACTCCAGCACATTTCTTCTCATTGTCGGAATCAACACGCTGGTCCATTTTTACTGCCTTTACAAAGTTTGCTCTCCTGTTACAGACAGTGAATGATTCTGATATTCATCAGTGTGTCATCTTAAAACCTCTCTCTTGTCTCACTTTCATCAAGTGCATTCTGCAATAAAAATTTCTTATATTCTCACAATTATTCATGACAATTAATGCCCCCCTTTGGCTGAAATAGGCAGCATGGAATAAGAGAGTGCATCTAAAAGAGGAAACTAAGGTTTGACATTGATAACTGATTGCTTTTTATCAGTGAGTGATATTTTAAAATGTGTTGTTTGTATCACAAGGAAAACCTGGGTTTGTCAGACTTTCTTGGAGTAAAAACCATGGTTTAAAGGTTGCTATATGAGAGCGCACAATTTAACTGAGGCTAGGCTTTGCAGCAGGAAAATGAAATTTGAACTGACTCTGTTTAAAAAATGAATGTATCATAATAAATCAAGCCAAACTGAGGAATGTTTCTTATGAAAACACTATACTATGTTGTACTTCTCCCAACATGCCAATGCTCTACCAATACCAGCTCACATATAATAACTCACAAAGCTTATTTGATCAGCTTATTAAGGTACTTTATGTACATAGTACACACAGAATGGTCTTATGAAAACTCACCTACGACCTCCTACGGAGTTATGTAACTAAAAAAAGCAATATGAAAATGCTTTAAAAGTTTAGGATTTTAATCAAACATGGTCAGGTGATCAAAGACTTTGATCTCTGTTTAATATAGCCACACAGAAAGTTACAACGGAATGTGCCTCTAATATAAACCCAGTCAGTAAATCTCTGTCTTGCTGCAATAATTAGAACAGGGAACGAGAAGCATTCACATGCTTTGATGCTCTTATCTGAAGCAACCAAAAGGCACATGGGACACGGACATGGTCATGGCTTAGCCTTACACTCATATCTCACTGAGTATAAATGTTGCACACTGTCAGGAAACTTTTCTGTAATAGGACTGTAAAAGATTGCTGTTAGTTCGTACCCAAGTTTCCCAACACACAAAAAG
>JAOWBL010000014.1:14539437-14549845 GCA_028564865.1 Zenarchopterus dispar | reverse complement strand
TAGATAGATAGATAGATAGATAGATAGATAGATAGATAGATAGATAGATAGATAGATAGATAGATAGATGGATAAAATGGTTGATCTAATTTTGAACTCTTACTTTATCTAAACACTCACTCGTCTATTGTTCAACAATTTTGGTATTCCTTAGGGGAAAGGTAGACAGTATAGTAAATTCATTACTTTGGGCTGGATGTAGTGCATGGCAAAATAAACAGAAACCTTGCTGTATAGATAAAATACTGCACAAACTCTGGTACAATTAGCAAGTGCAGCTGTAACCACCTGCAAAATACAAAATGCAATCTGACTGAAGAATGCATTGATCCTCCAGAGACGGGAGGGGCATTCAATCAGGAGTAATAATCAATCTTGCAAGCTAGCTCTTTGAATCTGTGATGAGACCTGAGCACTTGAATGGAAAAGCTTGACACACACTGCACACTATCAGAAGACATGTTTGTGTGGCTATGTTAACAGAACCAGCAGCATAATAATAAATGTCAGAAAGAGACAAATGTCTATGTGAGTAAAAGATTCACAAGTTAGAGAAAGGAGATTTGGTCGCACCTAACATTGAAGGTGTTTATCCAGAATTTAAAAGCCATCTTCAAGCTGCAGATGCTCCCCATCAGGTCTAGGCACAGTGAGCAAGTGCAAGGTTAACCTTTCAACATATAAACTGTTTGCATATTTGTGATATCCAGGGCTCGTCACAGGTTTTCATCTGATTTGACAGCAGTAAATCATATCAGAAGTGGAAGTGGACTAGTTGCACATTTACACATTTTATCTTTCTTTGATACACTTGGGGTAGAACAAGAGATGTTGGGAAAGGATGCCCCCAGCAAATATATGATGTCATTTCACACAAGTACGAAAATATGTAAGAAAAAGGAAAAAGAACAACGAGGGCTGAGGGTTAGTAATGACCATGTTGGTATGTGTGAATCAGATATCAGACAGCATTTTAAGCTGCAGGGTCTTCCAACATTTTAGACAGCTAATTGATAGACTGCTGAATACAAAGGTAGTCCAGCTACCCAGTTAATTTTATGCTTTTATGCTCCCACACTTGGTATTCTTCACCTGAGGTAAGGCCGATAGCTGGGTGAGATCTGCATATAGGTGAGTGGGTGGATGTGTGGGTGTGCTGCCAAGTAGTCTGCAGACTTTTGGACCCACTAGACACCACTCTAAGTCATCTGCATGTCCTTGACACCTTTTCACACAATTCTGCATGCACACAAAAACATGCATGCAGACAAACACATTTTTAAAAAAATTTTTCTGATGGTCCTACACTAGGAAATTGTTACTGATTTGTGTCCTCCCAAAAATTAAAGAATAAAATAAAATAAAATTGAAAAACTCAAGTTTAAGATTACCTCTCTATTAAGGATAGACGGGTCAGGGGTAAACATCAGCACAATGTTTACGTGCACGATGTGCACGATGACACAGGTGTCAGTCAGGGAAATTACAAACTTAAGGCAAAGGGGTCTAGGTTTTTATTGATGACATCATGTGTCACCCCATGGCTGTTTAGTTGTCTCAAAAGATATGTGCACAGATGATTTGTCCTAACTTAAAACAAATTCAGATAATACAGCAGTAAACAAACCAGTCTGAGCAATTCAATTCATAACTCTGTTTAAAAAATGACAAAGGAGTGATGGCTAATCTTTACACAAAATGGATGAGCAGTTGTTCACTTAGACTTGAAGAAAAATATTCATGTACTTACTCAAGCTAGTTGATCCAGCTTTATTTCCTGTGATTAATTCAAGTCATTGATGTAATATTTTTAATAATAAGGAATGGCGTAATTAACAAAGCCAATTAATCCTGTTGGTTGGTTTTGAATATAGTAAAAGATTTTTAAAATATGTTTCTGTTTGTTAAAGATGTTTCAAAGACAGTTTTTTTTTCTTTCTGATACCTGAGCTTTGGGTAATGGCTGATCAACATCACATAAAGAATATCTGTTAAAGAACATATTTCTGATGTGGGAAACAGGATCACAGTTCCAGATGATCAGTTATGTTGTGAAATCCAACATTTTTAATGACCAACAGTGGCTGGTAATCTGGGACACAATTTTGTCTATGATTGTTCTGGATTTAGTCTGTGAACCACAACTTGCATAATGAGAATGCCACAGTTTTCTGGGTAGGATTTTCTTACCTAATATAATGTGATATTGCCTATATAATGTTAATGCTAGCTACCTATCTCAGTCTGGCAGCAAATGTACCACTGTGTCTTCACCAGAAGTTCCAAAACAGGAATTTACAAGGCAGTATTGAATAACTTAAGTCCTGTTTCCACTGAGCAGTTCAGTCTGGGCCAGTATGATTCAAAAGGGTTAAAATGGTCCAACCAATTCAGGTGAGCATCAGACTGCAAGTTGAACTGTGAGCGTGCATGCAGGGTTTAGACCAAATACGATAAGATAATCTTTATTATTGTCAGTACATATCTTACAAAACACACTGAAACTTGTCCTCTGCTTTTAACCCATCACTAGTTATAGTAGCAGCAGTGGGCTGCTGAAGTGCCTGGGGAGCAGTTGGAGATTAAGGGCTTTACTCAGGGGCCCATAGTGGCTTGGGATTGAACCTGGGTCCTCCATACCCAAACCCACCTCTGTAACCACTAGGCTACCACTCCCCCAAATACAAGGGCTTTATGGACTTTCAGAGCAACAAAAGAAAAATTGAAATTGAATCCATTACTGGGTCACGGGGGTCTGCTGGAACCAATCCCAGCCCATTGCAGGTGAGAGGCAGGGGTACACCCTGGACAGGTCACCACTCCATTGCAGGCTATGGGTAATCAAATTAAGTCTTTTACATAATTTAACATCCATCCATCCATTCATTTTCTATACCCGCTGAATCCATCCAGGGTCACGGGGGTCTGCTGAAGCCTATCCCAGCTCATAACAGGCGATAGGCAGGGGTACACCCTGAACAGGTCACCAGTCCATTACAGGGCCACATAATAGACAAACAACCATGCACACTCACACTCACACCAATAGGCAATTTAGAATAATCAATCAACCTAACACACATGTTTTTGTACTGTGGGAGGAAGCTGGAGTACCCGGTGAGAACCCAAGCAAACACAGGGGGAACATGCAAACTCCACAAAGGTAGGCCCTGGTGGGCCCGGGAACCAGGAACCTTCTTGCTGTGAGGCAACAGTACTAACTACTAAGCCACCATGGTGCTACATAATTTAAAATGAGATATTAATAACATACATAACAATAAAACATGAAATCAAGCAATTATGTGCTAGACATGACAGCTCTCACATGTCCTACATCACAGCGTACATTACCTGCTTCCAGTAAGGTAAAATGTCAAAAACCATTTAATGGGATTTGATCATCTTTATTGTCTCTTAGAGAAAGCTTGGTTCACAAAAGTAATCAACACAAACACACACTCAGCCACATACAACAATGATATAACAAACAGGTACATAATAACACATATAAAACATATACTCACACTGAAACTTAAATAAATTGCAATTACTTTTTACCACACCTTTTTTTCCCAAAAGCATTACATTAATGAAGGTATTACCAAAAACCAGCATCTGTTGGTCCCAATGTGCACATTTAAAAGCAAACACAAGGTACCAATTCTGAAGTAGTCCTATGAGAGCAGGGATAATGTTGGATTTGGAAGAGTTTCTGTTGTGGGTATGTTTATAGGGATATGTGTTTAATAGTAAATCATCTGGAAAAATAGCTTTCTTGCTCTAAAAAAAATGTTATCTGCAGTCACAAACCACACTCATCCAAAAGATAGCACAGGAATTTAAAGGTAAGTGTCTTAGAATCACTTGGACTCTGCTGCTGTGACAGGTTGCGCTCATTACTGGTCCCATAACAGTCAGTCTTTCCTATATATGTACACCCTATACTGTTCCCCAACACATGTGGAAGTATCCAGTGAAAAAATACACTGACAGACCTTGAAAATGCAGATCACAAAGAAACAGCAGCTTTAAAAAATTATAACAGATCTATTGAGAGTGATGAGACATTGCATAGGATGATGTGCAGACATTTCCTCAATGCC
The DNA here is from genome assembly GCA_028564865.1 of Zenarchopterus dispar. Lineage (NCBI taxonomy): Eukaryota > Metazoa > Chordata > Actinopteri > Beloniformes > Zenarchopteridae > Zenarchopterus > Zenarchopterus dispar. The sequence goes on along the minus strand of JAOWBL010000014.1, from coordinate 14,545,739 downwards.
TGAATTGTCATCTAATAGATGGACTCCAGATGAATTATTTCCAAAGTGTTATGGGATGCTAGCATTAAAAAGTACATTTTCAAATTTTTAGACCCATGTCATAAGTTGAAAGAAATTTTATCAAACATTCTGTTTATTGCCCTGTGACCCAGAAATGGAACAACGGGTTTAGAAAATGGATGGATGGATTCTGTTTATTGCAGGGGTGGCCAACACTGGCCCACTAGGGGGTTCAAGCTGGACTGCTGGATGAATTTTTAAAGTAAAAAAAATGCATAAAAGAAATGAACTGAAATGCTTGAATGAAATGCTTAATAAAATGCTGTTCCTAAATCGTTTGCTGGGGGTGTACTGTGTTAGTCAGAATAGAAAAAGATGCACAACGCTGGCACTCAGACTGAATAGCAGATGGTAGCAATGCGCCTTCTACTAATAAAGGTGGAGGCTACCTTAATTTCTACTCATCTTCACACTTTCATCAGCCAAAATGTCTTCATCAAAAATGAAAAGAAGTGAATACCAAGTATAGAGTTTTCTGAGAGAAATGGACTGCTTCCTATTTTATTCACAGAGAGGAATTGGAAACCTGTGTGCTTAATGTGTAATCAACAAGTGTTGGTACTCAAGGACTATACTTTTCAGCACCAATATAAGACTCATCATGGTGAAAAATATGAAATGCAAGGACAACTGAGGAGAGAGAAGATACATGAATTACTGGTGGGTCTGAGGAAACAGCAGTCAATTTTCATCTGGAGCCAAGAGGTTGGTGAAGCAGCAGTAAAAGCCAGCTACCTAATTGCTAACAAAATAGCAATAGCATCAAAGTCATATTCTGATGATGAGTTTGTTAAAACATACATGATAAAGGCTGCAGAACTTATACATGATAAAGGCTTCAGAACTCAGAGAAGGGACAAGCATTTGCACACATTAGTCTGACAAGGAATACTACAACAGTGGATATCAAAACTATCGGCAGATTTTAAAAGGCAGTTGTAACACAAAGGCAAGTAATTTCTTGCAATTTTTGTTGCAAATGATGAGAGAACTGACTGCTCAACTGGCTATATGTATTCATGGAGTTGATAAGACATTGACTATTACTGAGGAGTTCCTTGAGTTGGTTCCTATGATGGACACCACAACAGCTGAGAACATTTTTGGCTCTGCGGTTTGAGCACTGGACAGCATTAGAATAAACTTGTGACAAAATTCAGAGAGAAAGTACAAGCCTCTATGTACAAGCCTAAATGAGAAGGTCTCTGGTCATTTCACTGTATTTTGCACCAGGAGGCATTGTGTTGCAAGTTGTTAAAAATGAGCCATGTCATGGAGGTGGTTGTCTAAACTGTTAATTTCATCCGAGCCAGAGGCTTCAATCAGTTCAACTGCCTTCTCAGTGACAACCACCTTTTTTCATACCCCGCCATACCACATTAAAGTAAGATGGTTAAGCAGAGGTGCTGTGCTGAGGTGTTTCTTTGATCTAAACAATTAAATTGGACAATTCATGGAGGAAAAAGGAAAACCAGTGGTGGAATTACAATCTCAGGAATCACTGCAGGACCTTATAATTCTGGTGAATATTACAGGGCACTTGAATATTCTGTAGAAAATGTTGCAAGGCCACAAAAGGTTGTCATACAGCTTATTACAGAATATTCAAGTCAGTTTCATGTTGAAACTGACTTTGTGGGAGACACAGCTGGAAAGTGGTTACCCTACCCATTTTCCCTGCCTAAGAGAGCTATGTGCAACAAGCATTAATCTTGACATAAAACTGTGTAAAGACAAGATTCTGATGGGCCTGTCAACATCCAACTAGAAATAATTGTTTTGCAGATTAAAACAAAGAGTTTGCCTTAGTGTGTTTAGACATACTTTATGAGTATCTCTTGTCAGGCTACCCCAAAATAACAGTCCCGGCTGCAAAAATTGTGTGCATTTTTTCATGAACAACCTACCTTTGTGATAAAAGTTTCTCAATAATGAACATCAATAAATCAAAACTGCACTCAAACCTCACACATTAGAATGTATATAACATTCTGAGATTGGCTATCAGGACATGAGACCTGATATTGATCAACTTGTGCAGACCAAAAGATGGTACATTTCAGGAACAAATACAAAGTAATCTAGACATGACTAACTCCTTTCAAATGCTGCTTCAGACACTGATTGCACTTAAAGAATACAGTTCTGTGAAAATTAATTCTTGCTGTAGAAAGTTAAAAATGTACAATTTAAAGTAAGTCAGCAGCTTCGCTAGAGAGTTTGGTTTGGTGGAATAAATTTTAAAGTGCAATACTACATATACAGTTCCAAGTACCTTTGACTTAAAGTTGTTTTTTTTTTTGTTGTTGTTGTTTTTTTGTATTGTGTTTAGAAATCTGAGGTTGTACATGATATGTTTTGTAAAAGGATATTTCAGTAAAACTGAAGATTTTCTATTCTACTTGTTCTTCTTTACACAAAAACAAACAGAAGAAACATGGACTTATTGTTATTTATGGGTAGTTATGTTATAATTGTACTGGTCTTGTCCACTTGACATCTAATGGGGCATGGGGCTCCTGAACCAAAATGAGTTTGACACTCCTAATTTTGAATCAACAAACAAGAAGTTCTCTTGACATTAGAGAAAAATCATTACCTTTAAACATGAATTGTTACGGAAATGTTGTTTCTCTGGTGTTGTTTGACAGATCATACATAATGAAGCAGCTCCTCTGTGACAAATCATAATCTTTAGGTGTCAGGAAGGTGAAAATATTTGTGTTCAACATACCCTGATTAAGCCTTGTCACCTGCACTTTTTCTTCACTACAGCAATTTCATATTGCTTTTCATATTGCAGGAGACATAGGGGAATCTCTGGCTTCTTCAAGCACAGTGCTTTTAATAGATGGTATACAGAACACATGCAAAAGCTCTCCTGCTTTCCCATGATCATTTCTCTCTCCCACGAACACACATACACAAGCTCCCTCTGATGGAAAATGCGTCATTCCTTTTAGTCAATGAAGCTAATGCAAAAATCCTGTATGTCAGTCTTTTAATATTTAATCTTAACAGCAGGAGGATTGAAATACACCGAAGAAGCATTACTCCTTCCTCCCTGAAAGGTACAAGTACTCAGAGAGCAAGAGTGGCAGTCACTCTGCAATGTCTGACAGAGAGAGTGGTAGTGACAGCGAGCAATGAAAAAGGGAGGAAGAAAAGACTGCTATTTTTGATGACAGTTTTGTTGCCATGCATTCTCAGTTGCTGGGGCTGGAGGGAGCGTTAAAGCACAGACTACCTTGGTAAAATAGATAACCATAGCAGCTTTCTGTTTGTTATTTTATTGGGAGCAGACTTTGGTATTTCACATAAACAATTGTGATAACCAAGGCTAAAGAAAAAAAGCTTTAGGCTACAAGCCTGGTTGAGATACAATGATTGTGCAATATCAATAATTATTCACATAGAACTGTATTGTGGAAAACATATGCCCTCTGGAGGCGAGGACAAAGACAAAGAATTATAATTCTCCTCCTCTTGCAGTGTTCAGTTTGCTTTCAGTAATCAGTTTTAGGTATACAAAGAGGATTCTTTATGATGTTTAAAATTTGAAACTTTAAATTTAACAAAGGAAAATTTTGTTTGAAGTGCATCACATATGTGTAATGCAATAAAGTTAATAGCCAGACAAAAACAAAAACTCAAAATATCTGCACTCACCACAGCGAAATCCTCAACTGAGCAGTTCTGTCCACTAAAGTTGCAGCTCATCAGCATCTCTTCTAACTGATGTCCTGTCCGGTTGAAGATGTCCTGCATGTCAGGAGCAGGATACAATAAATCGGTAGGTTTGTGTCCATCCCTGTTTTTGGGAGGAAGACCAGTCAAGTTAGCCAGATGGTAGATGTCAGCATCGGTAAGAGCAGAAAAGCGAAAACGGTTAATGTTACAGATGGTCACAGCAGGGAAAACAATTTCAGGAGTTGTCTCTTCGTTGAGAGCTGTGACATGAGGGTGCTCCAGGTAAGACGTGGCACATTTAGTTGCTTGGTAAAGAAACAGTCCCAGTGAAGTCAAAAAAGCAAGAGCCCAGAGAGCCTGCCGAATGCCAAGGTGACCAGAGACAAAGATGTGGTTAATCCCATGGAGGGAACATGAGTTTGCAAACCCGACCAAGTCTTTGGCCGTAGATGTGCAGCTCTCCTCAAACAAGCTGTCCTTATCCCCATCCTGCTTGTTTTTCTGCTTCTCATCCTCCTCTGCAAATTTGATTTTGCAAACAAATTCGATAGGCATGGAGGCAGCCAGGTCTACGTTTTGGTTTTGGTTCTGTGTCAGCTATCAGCCTAGGTCACTCCCCTTCTGCTTCCTTGGGTTTTGTGCTCTTCGCAGGAAAGGACTCCAAAAAAGAAAAGAAACAGATACGAGAGAGTTTGTTGCTCCGGCTGTCGCTGCTGTCTGTGCTGTGACTGATAGTGCTGCTGCTGCTTCTGCTGCCACGGCTCCTAGTGACTATAGTGCTGCTGCTGTGCTGCTGCTGGTCTGAATGCTTGTCTCACTACTTGATCAGCTTACAGAGTCTTGCTTATCAGCAGTAATACAGCTGTCAAAAAAAGGAGAAAGAACAAACTTGTATGCTCACAGCCTCAAGTCCAAGGATGCACTATTTTAAGATGGACTAAAATAAGAACAGGACACTTAATATTTCATGAGAAGGTAACACTGTGATTATTTCCTCCTCACTGGCAGGTCTCACGACTTCCATGGGTCATCGCTATGTTCCCTGTCAACAGATTCCTTCCTGCTTAATTTACATGTTTAGCTAGTCCTTTTTCTTCTTGACCTGAATATAGATAGCATCAGAGATTATTCTGCTAAAATCTGGTGTCTGATGTGAATCCCAGGAACTCATTTCAATAGCACCCTGAAAAACATCTCAAGAGAATACTTAATTGAAATAATAAGTGGTGAAAGAAGTGGAATAGAGCAGGAGGCACCTGATGGCAATCAATCTTGTCTGTGCGAAAAAAAAAAAAAAAAAAAAAAAAACAGAAAGGACTATTGATCAAGCAAATGTGTCTTTCAGATATTAAGAGGCAGTACAACAATGTTTTCTTATCAGAAACTAGAAGTAGTACCACATGAGTTTTGCATGAATCTAAATTACCAAACACTTCCTCATTTCGACTCCAATCATCCTGAAGATGTTGAATTAAAATATCGATCTGCCACTGTGCACACCCTTTATAGTGTGTTTATTAATGCTCTTAATGGCCCTTTTCCAAGATGCCAAACAAAATTATGCAAATGATAGGCAGATAGTGAGATCCCTAATGCATGTTATTCCCCTTTAACAGAATTAGTCATGCAGGTCACATCACAAGGGACTGGGACCTCGAGAGAAAAGGCATACTTAAAAGTGATTTCAACCTCTCAAAGCAAATGTGCCAAGTAAAGTGAGAGAGAGAACATCTAAAATGTTAAAAAAAAACACACTGAAGAACAGACATACTTTTTAAATGTTCCTTATGAAGAAGACTAGTGAAAGAGAACATTTTTCATATTGAAAAGATAAACATTTTGTTTTTATAAACACAAAATCACACAAGATCTAAATCAAATTATAATCTTCAAAATAATTGTTTTGGTTGGTTAAGAAAAATCAGAGAGATCTTCTTGGACAAGCAGTGTAAAGACAACCCCCCCCCCCACCCCCCCCCCCCCCCACACACACACACACACACACACACACACCTATCTGTATCTCAAGCTCACTCTCTTTCTAGTTTTTAAGCTATTGACTTTGTATGCCTGTATGTCTTTTGATGGTGTATCCAAGCTAGAATAAGAGAGATATGTGAGATTTTGCTTTTACATAATAAAAGTGAAACACTATAGTTAACCTTTGCCTTTAGAAGGCCAGTGGTACAGTAGTTTTCTAACTGTATTTTATGTATTCATTCCCAGATGATAGTGGGTTTATGTTACAGTCTCACAAAGAGAGTAAAGGCTCATCATCCACACCAATATAAGAGAAAATATTGAAGAACATGGAAAGAACCCTGCATATTTGGTAGATGGAAAGTATTCAAAAATATTTGTGATATTGCATTAGTTTGTCTATAAACTACACCCTAAACACAAGGTCTCTTTTGTGTTTGACGACATTAAAATGAACATTTATTTTTGACACAATATATGACACATTTGCAAGGCTTTTTTGTATTGTACCCTCTTAATCATATATATGTGTGACCAAATCAGACACAAGGTTCAGATGAGACTCAAGGTGT
>JAOWBL010000014.1:14506933-14519091 GCA_028564865.1 Zenarchopterus dispar | reverse complement strand
GTGCAGCTAACAGATAAGCTAATGCTAAGAGTTAAGCAAATGCTACTGAAAGTGAGGGTGAGAGTGAGCTAAGCTACGCAACACCAAGCTAGCAAAAACAGGAGTGCCCAGAGAGTGAACACAGTTCCTACAATTTGCAGGTGAATCGATAGAATACGTGCACAACCAAGGCAATGAATGCAAGTGAAAATATATTACCAAGATTAGAGAATTATGCAGGCTATCAGGCTAAAGAAAAGAACTAGCCAAACACCACCAGTGTGAAACACATGCGATACAGGAAAGAAGCACCCACAATGCAATGCCACCACGTGATCAGTCAGCAGCAAGTCATCATTATACTCAACACAAAACAACTCTGAATGATCATTTAGATATCGTCTAACCTGCTGCAATATTTTCCACATTTACTCTTAGTTTACTATTTGGATAAAATTTATAAACCTGATGCTGTCATGATTCCACATGCTCTGTTTTTGTTTTGTCTTGTCTTCCCCCTCCTTTCCTGTGTCACGGTGGCTCCCTTTGGTCTGGGCGTGGCCACTGATTCATCTCACCTGTTATTTTAGGATCGAGTGTTCTGCTACTCCTTGCCAGTTTGTCTTCTCTGCTACTCTTGTCAGTTTTCACGCTTGGCCTAGATCTCGTTTGCTACGCAATCCTTATCTAAGATATTTATGTTTTGTATGCAGATCCTCCCGTCGGTCATCCTTTCTGCTCCCTGGTGTGTTCTCCTACCTGGTCCTTCTTCCTTCCTGGACTCTGGATATTCCCAACAACGCTGTCATCAGATCATCCTCTCATCACCACGACTCCTCCCTGAAATAAACCTCTTCTTTTACACCGGAATCTGCGTTTGGGTTCTGTCATTGATCCGTGACAGATGCAACAATGTAAATAATGTATATAAGATATACTTGGTTTGTGTTTATCGTTGCATAATGTTCATTTTTATGTTATCTTTTTTCCTTTTTTCCCTTTTACTATTTATGCCTTTCTACCATTGCAAGGTTTGTACTACAAATTTAATTGTAGAAGTACAATGACAATAAAGCTCTATTCTATTCTATACACAGCCATGACAATTGTTACTGATAGCTCTCTTGGTAGAAACAAAGGCCAGCATCTTATAGATATGTTCTGGAAGTCTGGGGGACAGTTTTTACCTATAATAGTCCTGTTGTTACATCAGTTCTTATGCACATAACTTTTCTGTGCTTACCAGAGACCTCAGTTCTGTCCCAGCCAAGTAGAGTGCAACTTGCTAGTTGCATGCTAGCACCGTGTATCCCCCAGTGAAGTTAAGTTTCAGTCATAATCAAAACACAGCAGTCACAAACACAGCTGTTTCCAGTAAGTTGTAATTCCAAATGGTTTGTTTTATGCACCAGTGAGCTACCTTTGGAGAGATACAGGCTTGTGTGGTTGTTTTCTCAGCCTTGGCACAACACCGTATATGCGACCCTACTTTTGCTTCCTCTCTGGTCTTGTTGACTTCATAGGTGCATCTAAACAGAGCATCAACCACAATGATTATTCCAGATTGTTACCTTATATCAAATTTAAAATCTGACAGATTTGCTGCCACCTATAACAGGTTTCCTCAAAGGCGATTGGCATTACCAGAATGGATAAATACTCCACATCACTGTTCTCTCATGTGAAGGTTCAAGTCTCCTCTAGTGACATGTCTTTCACAATGCTCTGTTGTTCCTCACCCCAATGGCTTATATCTACCCGTGGATTCCACTGCTGTGTTCAAGTCCTTGATTTATCCTGCATAGTGTCTGTGGGTTTAACAAACAGAGTAACCAGGGAGAACCAGTATATATTTCATATATATATATATATATATATATAAATATGTTTTAGATATATATTTCAGTATACATATTTCAAATATATACACAAAAGAAAAAATGTCAATAAAAATAATTAATAAATAAAAGGTAAACTGTTATATACAGAACTATGGGAGAGAAATGACAAGTAGTGCAAATGAAAGTGACTGGGTTAGGCAGAGTGGAGGTCAATTGAGGGGAGGGGGATTGGATTTGATGATGACAGTATAGAAGTTTACCATCATCTTCACTGGGAAATGATACTTCTTTAGCTGCTGTGGGAAGTACATCCTCTGCTGAGCCTTATTGGTGAGGGAGCTGATGTTCTGCTCCCACTTGAGCATCTGGGTGATCTCATATGCAAACTTCAGGAGTTTGACAGATTAGTGTCCAGATGTGCAGCTGTTAGTGTACAGGGAGAATAACAGAAGAGAAAGGATACAACTTTGGGGGAACTCCAGTGCTGCTGGTTGGAGATTAAGAAACATATTGCCTAACCCTCACAAACTGCCTCTCTCTGTCAGAAAGTCCATAATCCACCTGCACAGTCAGTCAGGCACATTCAGCTGGGAGAGCAGAGCTGGGATGATTATATTAAAGGTAGAGCTGAAGTCCACAAAAAGTATGGTATCCTGGTATAGTATCTTGGGTAATCCAGATACTGGAAGATGAAGTGGAGGGCCAGATTTAAAGCACCAACTACAAACATGTTGGCTAAAGCAGCCTAAGGGGGGGGCACAAGCCAGTGTTTTCCTTGTGCCTGTCCAAAGCCTGGATAAATGCAGAGGTTTGTGTATGTAATGCAGAAGGACAGATGGTGGTAGACTCCAAAAAGGATGGAAATGGCTGTAGTGAGGAGGTGCGTCCAGATGGCTGGAAAACTGCAGCTAATGTGATCAGGGAGCTGTACAGAAGAGTACTTGGTGTGTCATTTGGGGGAATGGTAGACAACAAGACTTGGTGGTGGAATGAGGAAGTGCAGGAGTGTATACAGAGAAAGAGGTTAGCCTAAAGAAAATGGGATACTGAGAGGACATAGGAGAGTAAACAGGAGTACAGGGGAATGCAACATAAGGTGGAGGTAGAGGTGGCAAAGCCCAAACAGAGGTAGCAGAAATGAAAATGTTGAGGTTCTCTTTGGGAGTGACAAGGATGGATATAATCAGGAACGAGTACATCAGAGGGATATCACATTTTAGATGTTTCAGAGAGGCCAGACTGAGATGGTTTTGACGTGTAGAGAAGGGATAGTGAATTTATTGGGAAAAGGATGTTAAGGTGGGAACTGCCAGACAGGAGGCCCAGAGGAAGACCAAAGAGGAGGTATATACATGTAGTGAAGGAGGACATGAGGGTGGTTGGTGTGAGAGAGGAATATGAGGAGAACAGGTTTAGATGGAGACAGAAGACTTGCTGTGGTGACCTCTGAAGGGAACAGCCAAAAAGAAAAAAAGACCTACAGATATGTTGGCTCTGTAGGTAAACATAAGGGATCCAGGAGAGGCTCTGTGATGTTCTTAAAGAGAGTCAGGACAAGTCATTCAAAAGACTTCAGTGTCACAGAAGTCAAGGCAACGGGTCTGTAATCATTAAGTCCTGTGATCCTTACCTTCTTGGAGACTGGGGCAATGGCAGAAAAGCCCCTTTGAGACAGAAGCAGAGTTGTTGGCTGAGAACTGTTGTCTTATTCTCACACCATGTAGTGTTTAGCTCTCCTCACCTCCTTGCTAAATCTGTACTTGGCCTTGTTGTATCAGTCTCTGTCCCCGCATCTGAGTGCTGCATTTTTCTCTGACCTGAGCTGTCTTGGTGCAGCTGTGAACCAGGACTTGGCATTATAACAAAACCTGGTGCATGATGGAATGATTGTCATCACAGAAGCTGATGTAGGATATCACAGTGTCTGAGTACTCATCCAGACTATTGGTGGCTGATCTGAAAACATCCCAGCTGGTACAGTCCAAACACTCCTGAAGTTCCTGCACTGCATCACTGGTCCAGTCCTTTGATGTCCTCACAAAATGTTTGCAGAACTTTAGTTTCTGTGTGAATGCAGAAATCAAATGCACAATGATCTGGTGGGACTGGCTCAGTTCAGTGTGAGGGCAGTGGTTCAGAACATTTCCCTCTCTGGTCAGGCACTTGATAAACTTTGTATTTAGAGTTTATAAAAAAGTAATAGAGAATCAAGTGGTTTGTGAAGGAAATACTCTTTGTACAATGTGACAGAATCAGTAGAAAACCTGATTTTGATGTTTTAAAGTTGTCAGTTAGTGCTGCAGAATTTAAAAACGGTGTTTGTATCTTAATTAATAGATATAATTTTTGTATTAGTATCACCCACTTGTGTTTGCGGAACTCATTCGGACATCAGGGTTAATTCATATTTGTAATGGCATTCATTTGTAGTGGGCAGTGGTAGTGCTAGTGGTTAAAGAGGTGGGTTTGAGTGTGGAGGACCCAGGTTCAAGCCCCGGGGTTAACAGAGGTGAGCCACTGTGGGTCCCTGAGCAAGGCCTTTAACCCCAGTTGCTCCCCTGGCGTAGCACCACCCCGCTGCAGCCCACCGTTCCTAGTCTAACTAGAGATGGGTCAAAAGCAGAGAACTACTCAATTTCCTTCAGGATAATAAATGTATAATAAAAAATAAAATACACAGCAGGTGTTTTAAACAGAATTCTTTAAAAAGTGTTAGTATTGTTATAAATGAACATTACTGGATGTATCAGTATTACCCATTGGCATTCATAGATCTTGTGTAGGGCAGTGGGCATAAATCTTGTTTGTAGTCATATTCATAAATTGCACTTAGCTTGTGGAAACAATAGCCAGTGTAAAGGAATGATATCTGCTGTGCTACATAAAGTTGCATTCACAATAGTTATTTAAACAGATTTTATTAGCTGTGTTTGCATCTGCATTGAACTATTCTGAATGTTTTAATATCACCTACTGAAATGTATGTATGCCACTCAACACAGCAGGAATAAATCCTGTTTTTAGAAGTGTTCATAAATATTGCTCAACATTTGCAAATGCCAGTTGTGACAGCTGTTGTGAAAAAAAAAGATCACAGACAAAGATATAGATCTGCCAGACAACAGACCAAGGAATTTGCACTGAATGAATGAATTTGATTTGAATATGAATTTGCACAAAATGTAATCATGACTTAGGTCATAGAGTGGCCAAGGCTAATAATTCCATCAACAGCTATGGATGTTCACAAACACCATCTTCTACAACCTCTATAAAGGCAGACTGGCAATATTAAGACACTGGTTTAGAAGGAAAATACTGTTATCTGTGTCCTTTGTTTACCATGATATTCTGTAGAAAATCACTACAGTGGAGGGAGGTTCAATTTTGGATGAAATATATTGATGTAGCAAAGCAGCAAACAGTTCTTAAAAGGCTTGAAATAGAACCAGCTCTGATTTGCCTCTGTCACCAGCACCAAAACAAGTTTCAAGTTGGTCACAAAAGGGTGCTTTTGAGCATTTGTTACTTTTGTAATGACAATGCCCCAGTCTTTATTGTCTCTTGCTCTCTTTGCTTGTCAGTTTATTGTCATGTGTTATTATTGCTTAATTTAAGACAGTACAATCTAAAAGGAGAAACTCAAATTCATTATGACTGTCACTGTACTTGTACTTGAGGTACATCAAAAGACATTTTGAAGTGTAAGAAGTTCACACTCCATGTCCATGTAAACTTATTTACAGGCAAACATGTATTTTTAGTCCGGTTTATGACCCATGACCGGTTTGCCTTGGGGGACCCTATTGGAAGGATTTGTCCCCATCAACATAACCTTTTGGATCATTTGGTAATGCCATGATATAATGCCTTTCAGCCATTCAAAGAGGAACTATGGCCCTCCACATCAAGAAGAGGCTGCTGAAGTGGGTGGAATCTGGTTAGAATTTCTCTTTAAAAACTGTCTTCGAAAGTGTTTCAAGCAGAACCAGGACTGGGGGGATTGTATTTCTCTGCTGAACTAGAAATGCCTCAGTATGTAAGTGGATGTGTGGGTCTCTCTGTCATCTGGATAAAATTAAAATAAAAAACTTTTAGTAACAGATGTAACTCAGCATGGCTAAACATTGGATGCATTTTTTTGGTTATTGTTTTACTCCACCATACTTAAGGACTACTCCTTTCAACTCAGAAAGACATAATTCAACTCCAACAGGTAGCAGCTGACATGACCATTAGTCTTTCTTCTGGTACTTGCAGGTGTCAGACTGACTGGTGCTCACTTGTCAGTGCTGCTCTGTGTGCTGTCTGAGGTGATTCATCTTCTTGCCAGCATCATTAACTTCCTTGTGAAAGGACTGGCAGAGGGAGACTCAAAGCGGGGCACCAAGGAGTTTATATGCCCTGTCAGGAGCAGCTTTGCCTCCTCTGTAATCAGATTGAAACTTCATCTTCTGTGGACTATGCCTTGAAAGTACTTCATTTAAAACTGAATGTGTAATATTTAGATGATTTTGTACATTTTTTATGCAAAAATTGATCTAATTTGAACACCAATTAATAATAGAACAAATGCTACAATTATGATAAGGATTACCACACAATGGACATATGGTCATATCATTAATTCGGGTAAATTTATCATCAGTAAAACCAAATATATAGACAACACCCTAGGCACAGTTCAATTTTATTATTTCTCCATTAAACTAATGAGTTTCTGTTGTTCTCCATTAATTGTTTCATTTCAGTTCTGCTGCAGATATTTATTTCTGCAGTAGTATGTATTCAGCAACTGTGCCTCCAAAATGAACCTTAATTAGTGATTCATAAAGAGCTGTCAAATTATCCCTTGTTCCACTACATTACATTTCTGCATTAAAACTAAATGAAATTTTACAAGGTTGGCACTAGATGTCAGTATATAGGTCACATTTGGGGAAAAAAAAGATGTTTGGGGTTGATGAGGCTCTCAAAAAGAGTACAATGTTTAAAGATGTCATCTTGTGCTCCTATGAATGAGAGCACTGGCCTGCAAAAACAACAATGCATTCAAACTGTGTCTCCTGCTGTAATAAATGTAGCATAACACTCAGCAGTTTAATAGAGGTACTGGGTCTGGATCAAGTTAATTACTTTAAATTCAGGGGCCTTGGAAACATATATTATAAAAATGGCTGGATGTTTCATTTTGTTTTTGTTGTTGTAGGCATTGCCTACATCATAAAACTGCTCCTCTAACCGCCTTTGTCTTGCGTTAGATTTTTGCGATAATTTTCTTCTTGAAAGGAAATAAGTGGAAGCTCAACCTTTGACCTTCTCTCATGAAAATATTTCTTTTTCAGATGCTGATAACAAGTTATTATCCATTACGGCAGCTTTGCGAGAGCTTGTAAAAGTGGCAGAGGGTCTCTCTGCCAGATCTCTGCTGAGATGTTATTAAACTGGAATATGGACTCTTACGTACCACTCTAGAGTATTTTTCCACTTACAAGTGTTTCACAATGAAAAAATACAACTATGAATACAGCTTGGGCCAATTCTCTTTGGGATTTTATAAAATCATTTTTCAGATTTGCATTTCTTAGGTCTGTTGAGTGGTAGAAAACATTGATCTGATTTTTAGATTTTTTTTTTAATGTCAGACATGCTAATTGTAAAATGTTTGTCTCTTATGAATTTAACAATTGTAGAAAGTGTAGTTTGCATGTATAAGCTTGTAGATTGAAAAGGTGGTTGTTTTATAAATATTCTTGGATTTAAGCAAGCTTTCTTCACTATTAAATATATTGTGTGACAATTCACAATGTATGTTGTATCCAGGACAGAGAATGATGAAAAAAACATGTATTCTCTAAGCACTGCATGAGGTAGACACTCTTGTGCTCATTTTTGCTCATTGTTTCATCAACACAGCTCATACAGAATGATTTGCTATTTGTGCAGGATCATTGTTTGCTCTATATGTGTAGCCGATTGTTGGACCCACAAACCTTCTCGTTTGGATTTTCACTGTTCTTTTAACAGTGTTATGGCAAGGGGAGAGAGAAGAGGGTGTGCTAATAGGAAAAACACCAAATACAGGAGGGGTTTCATCCCCTGTGTCTCCACTTGATTAGTTTAACAGCTTCTTTGATCTTTTCCTATGATTGAAGTTTTAAGTGGAACATGGGTGGCAATACCAGACCCTGAGTGTAGATGCCAAGTAACATGCTAGCAAATGCCTATGAGGCACAGTATCTTAATGTCAGTGGGAAATTAAAACACTTTTCCATTACCAAGGTCCCTGAATCTTAATTCATTTGTCCACACACTATACAAAGTAGGTGACAGGGTCAGCAAATAGTCAGTGAATAAGATGTGAATCGTGACCTTTGAGAGCTGAAAGAAAATAGAAAAATTTTAATATCATGTATATTGTATATTAATAAGAGAAGCAGAGTTCCTGAACAGTTTTGAAAGTGTATGAACTGGGGGTGAGGGGTGGAGGGTTCCACACAGATTTAAGCAGGTCACACAAATACCAGTGAGGAGTAGCTTTTAAAATTTAAACCCCAGATTTTGGTCTAATGTCATCAGGCAATCCACCAATATAGTTTTTCCTTTTCTAACTTGAATTCAATGATTGCTTCCTTGTTTTGTAAAATAATTGAAATATCTTTAAAAATTAATATTTAAGCATGCAACAGTTGATTTTCATGGGTGACATGGCACTTATTACAGACATATTTAGCATATATATGGTCCATAGCCTTCTTGTATTCCAGTTTGGAGTTCAGTGTTTCTCGTAAAATTGTCCCGGAATGATGCCTGAAAAGTGACAGCTTAGTCAAAATTTTATTTAATAGTATTTAGTATTCATATTATGCTTTTTGCTCAGGTTTTGAGATGTCTTTCTGAAATTTATTCTCCTTGTACCTAACTAACAATCAATCAATCAAACATTATTTATAGAGCACTACAATAAAATGCAGCACAAAGTGCTTTAACAGTAAAAACAAAACCAGACCCACCCATCACCCTCCCCTTCCCAGATCGACCATGGTCTCTGTCAATGTTAAAACACAATCAAAGGTTAAAATAATGACATGTAAAACATTATTGGGCACAGAAGAACCAGTGAGGGAACATTATCCCACTGTCACAGGGAACCGTCTGCGTCAAGAGGCAGCTACCAAACTCCGGAGCCAGACTGCATGGTGGGGCCACAGTCCTGGGGTGTGATGGAGTACTAAACACCACCACTGTTGGGTGGATGTATGGACCCCACCACAACTCAGGGATGAGTGGACCTCAGGTCATTGCCATGGCAACCAGAGTCAACAGCACCTCCAGTGCTCAGGGTTCCCACTGAGACAACACTAGAGTTAAAAAGTAAAAAGTATAGAAAAAAAAAAAAAAAGTAAAAATAAGAAATATATGTAAGGTAGAAATAAAAATAACTTTTTAATAAATCATAATATAAAAGGCAAATAAATAATTCGGATATCTCAATTAAATGACTATGAAATGTGATTTAAAAAAATAAAAGCTAAAAAAAAAAAAATTAAGATGGGAAATCTAAAACAACATTAAAACAAACAGTTAAAAACCAGATTAAAAAGGTAGGTCTTGAGCCTGCTTTTAAAAATGTTAACAGTCTCTGCAGCTCTCAGGTTCTCCGGCAGGGTGTTCCATAAACGTGGGGGGTAGTATTGGAAGGCAGCCTCATCATGGGTTCTGGTATTAACAATGGGAATTTTAAGAAGGCCGGTGCCGCAGGACCTGAGGGTCCGTGAGGGTTTGTAAGGTAAAAGCAAATCAGTAAGATAAGATGGCGCAAGACCATTAAGACCTTTAAAAAACCAAAAAAAAAAATCAATCCTGAAAGACACAGGGAGCCAATGTAGCGATTTTAAAATGGGTGTAATGTGAGCCCGCTTTTTAGACTTCGTCAAC
Organism: Zenarchopterus dispar; assembly: GCA_028564865.1. Lineage (NCBI taxonomy): Eukaryota > Metazoa > Chordata > Actinopteri > Beloniformes > Zenarchopteridae > Zenarchopterus > Zenarchopterus dispar. Next base: position 14,509,333 of record JAOWBL010000014.1, on the reverse strand, counting down.
ACAAGAGTAGCTGCGTTCTGAAGAAGTTGAAGAGGTCAAATGGTTTTATTGGGAAGACCAGAAAGCAGGGCATTACAGTAATCAATGTGACTTGTGATAAAAGCATGCATTAGCATCTCCATGCTGGCCCGAGAGAAAAATGGGTGGACTCTGGCTATATTCTTCAGATGATAAAAACCTGTTTAAACCACCTTCTTAACATGTGGAATATAACTAAACTCAGAACTAGGATTTCATGAACTGTGTATTTAAAAGGAATAATACAAAAACAATAAAATTCTATGTCCAAAAACATGCATGCTGAGAAGTCATTATAAATTGATTGTAAGAGTGTGCCTGAGTGTTCATGATTATTTGTCTTTCTTATGTCTGTCTGGTTCTGTGTGATGGACTGGTGACAAGGGTTTACATTTCCTCTAGGGCAGTGGTCACCAGTGCAGCGCATGGTCGCCCGTGAGGACCACTCAAGGCACCCCCACGGCATGCACTAAAAATAGCACTGGTCACAATAGAATTTAATATAATTTTTTTTTTAAAGTTGCATTAATTGTTTGAACAAATGCTTACATTAATGCAGATTTTTAAACTATGTTATATAATGTTAAAAAAATAAAACAAAAAAAATTTGATATAGGCTATATAATGAAGTCGCCTCTTTTGAAGTCAAAGGTCATTAGTGCACGGTAAGTACACCTCTTTCCTGACACAGTGAAGCAATGATGAGTTAGCCTGCTTGTAGTTTAGCCCCAAAAATCATGACAGAAAAGCATCTACAATGCCGTGAAAAGCTTCTTCATGGAGAAAAAGGTCCCATTACAGAAGTTAGCATCAGTAACAACAGATGGGGCCCCAGCCATGACAGGCCAGCATACAGGCTTCATTGCACAATGTAGAAATGATCCAGACTTACCAACATTTCTACAATACCACTGCATCAATGATCAGCAGGCGATATGTGCAAAAGTGACCGGCTTTAATCATGTGATGACTCGCGTCGTGAAGATCATAAATAGCATCCGCTCCAAAGCTAAACAACACAGAATGTTTAAGCTGCTATTGGATGAGCTGTCCGCTGAATATAATAACCTTTTGTTACACACAGAAATCCAATGGCTCAGTAGAGGACGTATTCTGCAGTGTTTTTTGTCACTTCTGGGTGAAATCAAAGAGTTCATGCAGTCAAAGGGAGAGGACACATTGCTGCTTCAGGACATGGAGTGAATACTCGACCATAAATAGACATATATTAATAAATAGAAACTCACACAATCATACAGAGATACAACATATTGCACCCATCCCCAGGTCAAGTTAAAATGAAAACTTGTAGATATAAACTCTACACTTCAATTCCACCACCAAAATTAGGTGAACTTGGTTGATTTAGCAGCATTTGACATGGTGATGGCTGAAGGATAAAAACTATTTCTGAGTCTGTTTCTTTTTGTCTGAATGGATCTAAAACGTCTGCCTGAGGGCAAGCATTCAAACAGTTTGTGTCCGGGGTGGGATGGGTCTTTTAGGATCTTTTCAATATTCCTGAGTCAATGGGAACTGTGAAGATTTTCAAGTGTAAGAAGAGGGCAACCAACTATCCTCTGGGCATACTGTATGACCCTGTGGAGCTCTTTCTTCTGTGCTACTATGCAGCTGTTGAACCATACACAGAGGCATTAGGTCAGGATGCTCTCTACTGTGCAGTGGTAGAAGGTAACCAGCTGTTTCTCAGGGATGTTGTTTTTCCTAAGAACCCTCAGGAAGTAAAGTCATTCATTAACAGAGCTCATAAAGAATGTATTGCTATTTGTGCAGGATCATTGTTTGCTCTATATGTGTCGCCGACTGGGTGCCACTGGTTGTTCCACCTTGAACCTAGCAAAGTAGTGGTTCAGCTCGTCGACCAGTGATACGTCCCCTCCCACAGCTCCATAGCTGGTCCTGTAGTTGGTGATGTGTTGGACACCTGTCCACACCTGCCTGCTGTTGCTGCTGTTCAGGTGGTCCTCAATCTTCCTCCTGTAGTCTGACTTGGCCTCTCAGATGCCCCTCTTTAGATTGGCATGGGCTGTGTTGTAGAGAGCTTCATTGACAGATCTAAAGGTGGTGTTTCCCTTACCATCAGCAGTCTTTGAACCTTCTTAGTCATCCAGGGCTTCTGATTGGGATAGACCTGAATGCATTTATCTATAGTGACAATGTATATGCAGTACTTGATATAACAGTACGCTGTCACTAAACACCTCCAAGTGCAGATGTTCAAAAACATCCTAATTAGTCCTCCTGAAGCAGTCCTGCAGCTACTGAGAGGCTCAGTCTGGGCATATTTTAACTGTCTTTGTGGTGATGAAAGCAGTTTTACTGAATGGGGGGTATGCTGGGATCAGAAACGGAGACATGTGG
>JAOWBL010000014.1:14466143-14478294 GCA_028564865.1 Zenarchopterus dispar | reverse complement strand
TATATATGTACACACACACATACACGCATACTGCCACAGTGACCAGGACTAGCCAGTGAAATCTGGCCTCTGGATCGTCTGAAGACTTGCCTTAAAATGTGTTTGCAATGAAAACCTGGCAACACTGTGCTGGGTTCAAGAGAGAAAAAGCTGTATGGTTGCGTAGATCACAACCAAGGGAATGTCTTTCAACCTGGCGCAGTTAACATTGTGGTCCCCACTTGGTAATGAAAACCTGTTTATTTTTCTCTTTTCTTTTTAACTTCGTCTTTTGGTTTGTTGTCACAGAGTGCTAAAATTATATTTCAAAATATTTCATAGTTTTTTTATGTTTCTTTTTTTCCCACACACATGATTGTAATATGTGTCTGATAAAAATTGGTTTCAGGCATTTTTCTTACAATAAACAAAATGGGTAATTAACCTGCTCATCACCACAGCCAGAGCAGTTCCAGTGATGCACCCCACTGTTCTTCATGGATTTATCTGTGCAAATTGACCTCACTTTGGTAGTGCAATTCATTTCTTTGCTAATTTTCTGTGTCTGAAGCTTCATTAACTCGATGCATTTCTGCAAAGTTAAAATCTGGACACTACACAAAAATTACACCATCTTCACCACTGTCTTTAATAATACTTTTCCATCACCGAAACACAATACCTGTCAGCAGCTCAGCAGGTGCTGTTAGCATTACACCACAGATTGATTGCAGCATCTTGCTTTCAAGCGTCCAACATGACAAAGGCCTCAATTGACATTAAAACCATTCTCAGCCTGCAATCCCTTTATCACGGGACCTGCTTTAGCCATTTTCGTCCTGATGTTCCACCATATCATTTGTAATGATTCACATTCAGAGCCGGTTCCAGGAGTGGATGCCCTGGAGGGGTTTTAGTAGGCTAGTGGAAGAAGTCTACATCCTGCTGAAGAATAGATTGGTGCGTTGATCGCTGTAACAGCCTCATGCTCCACAGCCATCACTTTTAATCAGTGGTCATCCAGGGAAACACATGGCAGGTGCTTCAGCACTGTGGTGGATCGCAACACCAAATCCACACCGGGGGGCACCTTACCAATCACACAAAGCTACAGTAAGTGTGTGTACATGCACGCACTATATCTGCTACTCTTCAGTAGAATTCCTTTGCCCATTTCCACCTGACCTCTGTTAGAATGAGAAAGCTTATAGGCTCATTTTATAAACTCTACTCTGACATGTGACTGATAATATTTGTGGTGAAAATTTACAGTATCTTTTCGGTATGTACATGAAATTATGTTTATATTATCATGTAATAGTCCAACTAAAGCCAAGTGCCCAGTGCTTTGCTGATGTGGCATGTAATATGCATTATGTTCTCATGTTATATGAATACTTACTGGACTGAGGGACAAAAATAAAGATGTAAGAGCATGCTGAATATTAACTATGAAAATGCAGTTTCTTCATCCATTTTAAATATTGACTGAAAACTGTGACCAAAGACATTTGATTTTTTAAAATACATCTACCTGTACTGCTTACAAAAGTACCTACAAATAAAAATAACACTAGAGAGCAAGTCAGGCGGACTTCATAAAACACACTTCAAAGAAAAAGAACTAAAATGAAAGGCGATACATATGAGAATAGGTCAGCTTGCAAAGGCAGAAAAATATAGCCGTACATGATATCTCCTTAGAACTAATTGTGTGTTCAAGCATTTGTTTAATGTTTTTAGCCTGTGGAAATACTAAACAAAGCTATGACCAATTTGTTTAAAAATGAAATATTAGATACATATTTGTAAGTAAGAACATCACATTTCTATCACTTCCAGTGCTATTGATCTTATGTGATCCTCTAGAGAAGAAAAAAGGACTAAAGGTCCCAGATACATTACAAATATGTAGACAGCTTAAGTTCTGAAATTCTGTATTGTTCTAACACAAGTTCAGCCTAACAGATATACTCCGAGTTTTTCAAAGAATTTAATTAATCAGTGTTTACTGTAGAGGGTGTTGATCCTCATGTGACGTGGTAAAATGCTACCGGAGAGCTCTACATGTCTCACGGGCATATTCTACAATTAGCATAAATTATGAAGGCATCTAAACCCTCCCATGGCTGCCATAAATCATGTCAAGCCATCATTCATGTTTACTATGTCAGCGTTGCTATGCTTGGGCTCAATCAGACAATTGTCTCTTTCACTCTCTGTCTGTTCTTTTTGACGAGGATAATGCCTCACGTCCCTTCATTTGTAGCTCAGTATATTTCTTTTGTTGTTGCCATTTGATTGAGTCACTGTAGTAAGGAATTCTGCACGTCTCAAAATGGAGTTCCACAAAACCAGGAGGTTCAAGGAAAATGAAGTGGTATTAGTTTTATAGACTTGTTTAAAAAATATAAAGAAAGAAAAGAAATACTAAAGAAAAACAGTTCAAGTCAAAGCTTATCAAATTACTGAATAATGCTGTAACTGTGGTGGCATCTCTTAACTTTGATCCCTTGAAAAATATCAGTGTTCAACAATGTCACATGTATTTTACACTGCAAAAATAGCCCCTCCGGAAATATTCATAATAATTCATAGATCTTATTTTAAGCAAAAATATCTTTGTGTAAGAAAATTAGCAAAAGAGTTTAACATAGTTCTCTGATTTTCTTCAAATAAGCTTATTTTTCTTACTAAGAAAAGAGTTTTTGCAGTGTAACTGGGCTTGTAGTTTTAACTTTGAATCAAAAGTGATTGTGCACTGTAGGACCTGCACTTGCCTTTCTAACACAAAATAAATAAATAAATAAATTTCGACTGGACCAAATGAGACAAGTGAGACTTGTGTAATAATGCAGTACAAATGTGTGTGTGCACATGTGTTGAAACTGACATTATGATTTGGCTGTTTGTAAGAAGAAAAGGCGAGAAAGCAATACTAATATCAATGTATTAATACCATAAAAAATGAGCACTAAAGTTATTTTAGATTACAAACATTATAATGGAAAAGCAATTTACATCAAAACCAACATTGCAATGTTGGGGGTGGAGAGAGCTTTTTAGCCATTAAGTAAATATAAAGAAAAACTTGAATAATGCATATCATGCCATTTAAAAATATACTTTATTTCATACATTACTTATTTATACTGTTGAATTTCCAAGATTAATCTCCATCTTCAGTGCAATTTTTGCAACTTTACAACTGTGGTTATTATATAAAACTGTGACAGTAAAACATACAATATTTGTAAAAATATTTAATACAAATATTTTTACAATATTTGTAAAAAAAAAAAAAAAAAAAAAAAGAAAAAAAAATCCTTGAGTGAATGCAGTGAATCAGTCGCCTTAACTATTTTTAGCTGTTTTAAGGTAAAGAAAATCAGTTTTGTTTTTGTTAAAATCTGTAATAGTTAAGAACCTTTTCTATTAAGACTCTATTTTCAAGCAGCAAAATATTATAATAAAATTAAGCATGAACATTTCGACAGTGCACTCACAATATATAATCTTCCTGTGTGAACACTGATTAAAGTACCAATTGTATATATGTATATATCACATTAAAAAATTTCCTGCTTCACTGTGAATTAACTGTGAGAGACCTGAGAGTGAAAATAAGATCCTACAGAGCAGGCCTTGGTGTGGGAAGTTTAATTGCAGCAAAACTGTTCACTTGTTTGAAAGTGTTAACAAAGGTCCCATCAGGAGAGAAGAAAGAGTGAGCAGAGCCTCGGGGAAGAGATCCTGCAGGTAATCTGGATACTTGTGTTATCTCAACACCTGCCACATATGACAGAAGCAAAGCCCTGAGCCCTTCACTTTTAGGCAGGAGTTACCTTTCAACACATCATCACTTTCATAATCCCCTTACATGGTCAAAGCACCAACTCTTCTGCTGGCTCCTGACACCTGCTGCAATCCGTTTAATTTCTGATAGGAGGGATTGGGAAGGATAATACTGCAAAAGCACATAGGACTCAGCATAATTATCTTTTTCTTGACCAGTTTTAACACCTTAAAATTGTACACAAGCCCCTACGTACAAGTACTTTGTGCTTGTAAAACTCTCCAGCTTATACAAATGAAGGAATCAAACGTTATTCTTGGAATTCTTGTCTTAGTTTTTCTGCTTTAATCTCTTAGAGACCATCTTAGCATTTCTCTCACTGAGCTATTTGGTGCTGTGGATGTGTGAGACCACTATGGACAGTATTTTCTTCTCCTCATATCTGTACTGAAAATGATAAAAGAGTTTTTTGAGAAAAATGCTTTTGCTTGATTTGTTCAAGCATGCGTCCACCAAATTTGACAAAGTGAATGTTTCCATTCTCCAAGCTGATTGCACTGTGGCTGATTTCACAGAAACAACTGCCTTTGAAGAGGAAACAAGAGCTGGCAAGACATTGCTTCCATTGCCTTTGATTAGCTCTGAAGACAGGTACATCACAAGAAATATACAAAGACGGAGGGGAGCTGACAGCACTTTGTTAGGGCTCAAAATGACAAGCTGGAAAAAAAAAGGCCTCAAAACTCAGAGGCAGCAAGGAATGTAAAACTGAGAATAATCACAGAGGAGATATATTGTACTTATTCTGAAGCTGTCACACCTTGCCTGTTACATTAAAGCCATGCAGTTTTAATTAAAGAGGTCACTTATTTTCCTGAGCTCTGACATTTGGTGTGATTGCCTTCTGCAGATGGAAACTGGATGAATACACACACACACATACTCTATCTATCTATCTATCTATCTATCTATCTATCTATCTATCTATCTATCTATCTATCTATCTATCTATTTATCTATCTATCTATCTATCTATATGTGTGTGTGTGTGTGTGTGTGACTGTGTATATGCAAATATATATGTATGCATATATAGGTGTGTATGTGTGTGTGTGTGTGTGTGTGTATAATCATCTGAATGCTAGAGTAAAAGGCAAAAGTTTAGTTTATTCAAGTCATGGTTTCCTTTAGTTCATTTTGTAGCTCAGACAAACTGTAAATATATATATATATATATATATATATATATATATATATATATATATATATAATCATGATAATTAAAAAAAGACACAGAACCCATCCTCCTCAGCTCATTTAGTGGTATAACCACAATTTTGATTTGTGGCAGAAAAACAGGAAAAAGCTATGTTGTGCATATTGTTAAACAGCAAGGATGAGTATTAGAGGATGCTGGGTGTTTCTGATATTACAGAGAAGTAATGACAATACTATGAGGTAGCAGAGGCTCCAGATGTAACATTGCCTTGGGCTCCCATAAAAATTCATAGCTGTTGACCATGATCAGAAAACTCTGCAGCATATTTAACATAATGTTTCCTGCAATAATACCTCCAGGGTGGGTGTGGCATGAAGGAGAGCTCAGCAAGTCATTTCATCCTGAACAGCTGCCATCATGAGAGTGGCAATCGGGAAAGTAATCATGCTGTTAATAACTATTAAGGTTTTTGTCAGCACAAAGGGCAGTTGTTTCATGGTGATCAATCATATGGAGCTTCTCTCTCTTCACTTCAAGATTTTTGTCATGGATTTTCTGTCGGCCACATGATTATTTCCAGTGATTGGAAAAAGAATAGATTCTGGGGCACAGAACAACCTGTAGTTGGACTTCACTCAAAGAAATGACAACCTTTACATCAGAGGTCTGGGACAACATGTAGTCTGAGGGCTGCAAATGCCACAGACAGTATTGTTTATAAGGGATTATCTAGTCAAGCCTTCTGCCTGAAAAGATGTGACCCCAATATGAGTACAGATATACATCAGCACCATGTAAGCTCCAAAATGATTTCTAGAAGGCGATGCATGCTTACATGCCCCCGTCACTCTGTCACTCCATGTTTTAATCACTTCCACAGAAATTTTCATTGGCCTGCCTGCCATTTTCTCTCAAATTTTTCTCTCTCTCCACCCAATTTCACTGGTGGGTATTAGAAGACTTAAGTTTTTTTTTCCTTGTTTTTTCTTACAAGGAAAATCCTAGAGGTTGATGTGAAGACTGGGCAGAGCAGGGATGTGAAGAATATAAACACAATTTTTTTTATAGTCCAGAGGGAAAGGGGGATGGGAGTGTGTTCAGGAGGGTTGGGCGGTGGGGTCTGTAAAAGAGACGAGGACCTTATCACAGCCCAGCAGCTCTGTAATTCGCCACTATGATAAAGTGGCAGCGCAGAAAACCTTACAAGGCTGGCACAATCCAAAGACGGATTAGGTTTTTCTGACATAAGCTTCCTGAAAAACTAATCAATCAGTCCATGCAGTATTATCAGGAGCGTGAGATTAAAGAGCTAGTTCTAATCCCCCAACTGTACATTTTATTACACTTCCCAGTGTTAGTTGCTGTTAAATATACAATAAATAAATAATAAAGCCAAACCTAATTGAGCATGGGGAACGAAAAAAGGTTTAAAGAGTCCTTAGAGACGGAATTTGTGTAGAATTTATGTTTTGTTATTAAGACAGGGATAAAACTTCTGCCCTTGCTAGAGCCCTTTTTGACTTTGAGCAGAGCATCATTGTCTCACTTTGCCACAGCAGTGGAAAAACCAACGGGTAAAAAATAATTTATTTGGCAGTATTTTACCACAAATTTCTTATCGTAAATATCTTTGCTGTTCATTAGATGAACAAATACATTTTCCTGCAACTCCATGATAATTAATTTATAAAATAAACAAATGAAAAAATTTCAAACATAAATGCAAACATAAAAAAATTAAAGTTTGAGAAATCACATGTAATCTCTTAAATTACTGCACATCAAAGTTTCACAGTTGAACTCCCTTGCCAGGATGCCAGGACCCATAGCACAAACCATGTTCAGTCTTTAGTAACTTTAGTAACAGCTCAGCAAAGTCTTATGATGCCACACCCTTCCCTGCTTGGTTCAGTCTTTTTCTGGTGACACAAAAGGTTGCTCTGCAGTGAATACCAGGGCTGATCCTTTCTACATGGGTCACATTCATACTTTGCTGTTACGTAATATTACAAAGGAGTCATAAGGCAGAAAGACGTAATAGCCCTTGTCACAGACTTCTTACATTTAATCCCAAAAAGAGTTGAAAAGCCCCGCTATATCTAGACAAGTGTTTTCACTTTCCCCTGTATACAGTCTGTGGGACTTACGGTAGGACAGGTAGAGGAAAAATGACAGCGAGCAGGGCACTTAAATATGTTTTGTCTTCATCTACATTGTTCTGCAGTCATTGCACAAATGATAACTGCAGCAGATGTCATGAATGGATTATCCCAGGATGCTTTTGACCTTCTTTTTGTCCCTAGGGTTTGGCACAGATGCTCATGCTGGGGTTACATTATCATCACTTCATTTAAGTGTTGCTTATGTGTATAAAGAGTCTAAGAAATATAATTGTTATTTTTCTATGAGTTTATGATTTGGCCACTAAGCTCACTTAACCTGATGATGTAAAATTTGGCATCAACTTTGTTGCCTGGCCCCTAAGGTACCTTCATATTTCTGTGATGGAAAACTGGTTTTCCAACTTCATTCAGTGTCATCTTCATGCATCCTTCCAGAATCCTTTCAACTAAAGGAGGAAAAATAATATTTTGAGTTTAAGAATTTTTGGTGTGCTTATTTGATAGTTTCAAATGAGTGCACCACTGAATGATAATGTTGAATTTTTCGGCATAAGAATGTAGAGTAATACTGACAAAAGCTGATGTACCCCCAGTCAGACATTGGTGGGTGTGCTGGGAGGGAAACCACTGAGGCATATAAAGAGAGCCTCTCCAGGGAGGCAGCATGCCTCTTTCTCTCTGGGGGCACAGCTCCCAACAGGCTCAATGCTGATTACAACAGACCAGACAGCGCTTTGCTGCTGCAGCTGCACAGTTCAAGGCTATCTTTAAAGAAGCCTTCTTTGAGGATTCATCACAGATGTGAAGAACTTCTTCAATTGCATGACATTTTCACTTCAAGCCTGATCATGGAAAGGATAATCATGATAAAATCCACAATGTATCTAAATAAAAAAATAAATCGAAAAATGGAGCACACAATGTCCACTGCAGCAAAAGTGAAATAAAAATAAATAAATAAATAAATAAAAACTTTAAATTTCCCCAAAGACCTCGACCACTCTTAAAACTGTTTGGCGAAATAAAAACAAAATTACACTTGAAGAAGATTATGTCTCAAAGCTTAAAACTGTTTCTTCTACACACAAAATAATTTTCTACATATTCGTAAGGATTTAATCATTGTAGAACTCATCAAAGAGGAGGCAGAGAGCTGTGGATTCTTCAATTTTCATTTGTTCTGTTATGTCTTCTTTTGTTTTTAAACGTTGACCTTATTCCTGGTAGCACAAATATATCTCACAGATGTTACGGGTTCAACACAGCTGTCAAACCATATTCTTGCATGAGAGCATACACACATACACACGCACACACACACACACACACTTTATTTTTATATATAAATAAATAAATTTCAACAAGGATGCAGAAAGTAAATGCTGCTTTAAATTAATTTGCTGGCCACATTAAATGCCCCTTTTCCATTTAGGGTATTCCTGTGTTGTTAATCCTGACCTGTGATAGAGTCTACTTATGCAAAGCTTGAATGTGGTGCTAATTTTCAATATGAGAAATCTAGGGGTCCAATGAATAATTTCTGATGTTATTAATTCTACATTATATAAACATATGACTGGAACTTATGACTGGAATCTTTCTTAGAAAATAAAACACAGCCAGGCAGGGTGAAATTCCATCCCTCCATCCATTTTCTGTGCCCGCTGAATCCATGTCTGGGTCATGGGGGTTTGCTGGAGCCAATGCAGGGTAAAATTAATTAATTAAAAATGTGTTTAAAATGTATATGTTATTTTGAAGATTCAGCAGAAAAAAGTATAAATAAAAATTTAATTAATGAATGAATGAACTAAAAAATACTAACTGTAGAAATACTAAGGCAGAAATTTCAGATTCGAATTTAACCCCTATCTGACTGTACCTGAATTCCAGCGTGAATGTATTTATTAACTATCCCGTGTAGTGCTGAAATGCATAACTTGACAAACCAAACACCTTCAAAAGGATGCAACTTTAGTACGACACAACAGCAGAATAAAAGCATATCGACCACAGACAGTTTCTGTTTCCTCGCATTCTCACCTGGTGCAGAAAGAAAAACAAGACGAATCTTTGCAGGACACTCATCTTCAACGACTTCTTTCTGGGTTTATTCAAGATGAGCGGCAGTTAAATCCTCTCTGGGAGACTTGAAGAGGGGAAGAGTCGCATGCCGCTGAAACATCGCTCTGATCACCTGTGTGAGAGAGGTGGAAATATTTACCTAAACCATTTCAAACCCAAGTGTTGGAACAGAAGTAGATTAGGCGTTTCAGCATCTTAAAAGGAAAAAAAAAAAACTTTTCTCCCTCACCCCTCCCCTCCACACACAAAGGTAATACCTCACGCTGGAATCGTCTTTTTCAATCCACTTTCTGCAAAAAGCTTCAAAATCCTCTCAAAACGTCTCTAGGAGAATTTCCTCTTAGCTGGGATTCTTGGAGTGCTCTACAAACAAGATAAAACGTCTGCAATCAGCGGCTCTGTTCAAACGGCACTCGGTTAAGTTTCAAATCCGCCCAAACCGCAATAAATTATGTCTTCTCCTATTTAATTCGAAACGGTGTTGCAATAAATTTGTTTGCAGCCAAACGAGCAGTGTCAAGACTCTAGTCAGATAGACCACTGTCCGCTTGCTGAGTACGCGCTTTGGCTCTGATTTCAGTGCGCAAAATCTTGCGCTGTGCGCCTGGAGACTCCAAGGCCGGCAAGCATCCGCTCAGATTCAGACCTATAGTTCCCCCCTGAAATCTCACTCTCTCCATTTAAGAGATAAGGAAGAAGCTTGATGTCACAGTTATCCTGAATGGTTCATCAACAGTGTTTAACCCTTTAAAAGTACATATCTGTTATCTCATACAAACAAGTTATTTGCTCATTTTAGAAGACATGGGTAGAATAAATAGGGTTCAGTGCTTCTGTGATCCTTCTGAGAAAGTGTTCAACGAAATCTGCAACACGGCGATGACACTTCTTAATTAAGCATTAATTACCTCCAGCTTGTAAACATGTCCATGTAGACTAAGCTGTTTCACTCATGACTAAATCCTGACACTCGATGGCGTATGGTCTTTTGGAAGAGCTGATGCAGCAGTAATACTCATCACTCCGTTCGTACATGTATTGACAAATCGTTGACGTGCATGGAATCAAAGAATCGCTGTGGGTCTGTCGCCATCATGTGGTTACAGATGAAAGTCTCACTGAGGCAGTGACGTTGAGGCAGTTAAAATAACGTTACTGCCTGGACACAGAAAAAACATATTGTTTTGGTCTGCAGAATGTTTGCAGTCACTTTCTCTTTATATAAGAATAATTGCCTTACACAGAAGGCAATACAGGCAAAATGAGTTGAAACTGAAATGCTGCGGAGTAAATCCCTTTGATAGCATCAACCCATAGTGCAGCGATATCTAGACAGTTTCTTCTTTACTATAATACTTTTATGGTGGTTGTGGTTTACTGAAGTATTTCCCATCTTTTACTTATGCATAAGTGGATACTCAACTAAATACTAAACTTAACTGAGTGGACTTTTTCTCTTGAAGCTTGCAGAGTCCTCCAAAGCACCTCTCACATGCGGAGTGCCTCAGGACTGTATTCTTGGCCCCCTTTTTTTCCTCATTATACTTGCTTCTGTTTGGATCAGTTATCTGAAGACATGGGACTTCTTTCCACCTTTATGCTTATTAAAGACAAATCTATATTTCACTAAAGCATGAAAAAGCTTACTCTGCTAAACAATTCATAAAGTGCATTGAGGAAATGAATGCAACGATGTCAGTTGTTTACACTTTAAAAGAGAAGACTGAGGTTGTGTTTTTTTGGGTCTAGTGGTGCCTCTAAGGTGCATCTTGACTTTGGTTTTTGAAGCACACATTTAAGATCTACAGCAACTTGCCTAGGTGTAAAGCTGGACAGCAACTTTACCTTTAATGGAGATACTGTATTAATTCAGTGGTAAAGTCCAATGTTTTTCAATTGCTGCAACTGGCAAAGTTAAACCTTTTTTTTCTCAACATCACTTTGAGATGTACCACGACCAAGCACGCGAGAGAAGAGATGGCGTCAACAAGGACTACGAGGAGACGGAGCTGATCAGCACCAAGGCCAACTATCGGGCTGTGGGACCCACTGCCGAGGCAGATAAATCTGTGGCGGAGAAACGACAGCAGCTCATCCAGGAGTCCAAGTTTCTGGGACGAGCCACAGCAGACCTCCAGACCACCTCCACAGAGGATGGTGCCGTACCAACCAGAACTCTCAAATGTTCAGACTCCAGGTGGAGCAGAGTGAAGCTGCATCCCAGGGTCCAGCAGGTGAGGATCTGAGAAGGTTGGTGTCCTGTGGTTGAAGCTGATTTCTGACCCGTTTACAGGTGCAGCATTTGTCAACAGAAGTAGAGAATTAAAATATTTTAAATAGCCTCCACTTGCTTCTTGTGTGCACCTCCCAGCTGTGTAAATGAGCTCTACAGTGTTGACAAACCTCACCTGTACGAACTCCCCCCCCCTCCCAGACCATGAAGAGCTTCATGCTGGAAGCTGCTGAGCTCAGGTGTTGACTCGGCCTCTGGGCTGACCCACTTGGGTGGTGTGGATGTTTTCAAATAATCATTTTATCACATCCATCATTTTATCACAAAACGGTTAGATTACTGTAATGCATTTTACATTGGGTTAGCCAGAAGTCACTTGCTCAAATGCAATTAGTTCAAGATGCTGCTGCCCGGTTTTGAAGTGGTGCAAGAAAACAAGTGCATTTTAGTAACACTTCATTGGCTCTCAGTTCACTTACTCGTTGATTTTAAAATTATTTTATTTGTATTTAAATATATCCATCCCCATGACCCAGAAATGGAACAACTGTTACGCCAGGAATGAACAGAGGACTCAAATGCAGGAATTCCAAATGTAAAAGATTTAATAACAAAAAGATCCCGAAGGATAAGGGTAACAATCCCAAACTTAGTCGAGAACAAAAAACAATCCAAAAGGACGACAAAAAGCTAAGAAAACAAAAACTAGACAAAAC
>JAOWBL010000014.1:14444654-14459777 GCA_028564865.1 Zenarchopterus dispar | reverse complement strand
AGGGTAGTTATTGTCATCACCTGCCAACAACTCAACCCCCCACCCTGGCGGTCCTAGAACCCCCCCACGGGCGTGCAACCCCCAGCCCACCCCCTTATCCCGACAGAAGGACCACCCAGGAGCCACCCACAGCCCCGGGGGCCCAAACCCAAAGGGACTGCGCCATGAAAAAAATGAATAAAAAGGTTTAAGAAAAGTTCTTCTTCCAGACTCCTTTTTCCTGGAATTGGATTACTACTTGTCGCACATATGGCAAGTGGTTCCATACAACTGTGAAGTTAAATACAGTAAGTAACAAGTATTTAACAATTACTTGATGCAATTGTATAGAACCACTTGGCAATTTGTTTTTTGGGGGTTTTTTTGTTGTTTTTTTTTGAGTCAATGATGGGTCATTCGGACACATAATTTCAATCAGCTCTTTTTTTGTATTTGTTCTGTTTTTGAATGAAATTAAAGAAAATGTGTAAGTTTGATGTTGCAAGATTTAAAATAGTTATTCTTTGTAATCATGTCAGGAGTGGCCAATCAGTGGAGGATCATGGACATTGGGTTCACACACCTATCCAGAGATAATCATAACAGGGTAAGTTAAAAAAAAATCTTAAGAAGCTGATATACTATACAACTACAAAAAGTGGTGATGTTGATATACTGAATGACGTCAATATCTGTGCAACACTCACAGATATCATTAGCAAAAGGGGCACATGGTACTGATATTAAGATATTTTCTATATAATACACAGTGTGAAAAACCTGAAATTGTTAAGGGGGAAAAAAATGTCTATATATACATATGTGTGTGTACACACACACACACACACACATATATATATACACATATATACATACACATACATACACACACACATGCACACACAGAATATTTCATTTTCTATTTTTTTTCCACACTGTGTGCTAAAAACAATGTATCTTTCAGCTGCAGATTTAAGTACAGTCATATATTTACAATATGTGAATGATTATGTGCAAAATAATTAATTAAAAGAACTTTGATGTCTGATACATTCATGAAGCTGGTCATTTCTGGGTTCAAATCATGGAGCTGGGGGGTTAAGGATCCACAGTTTTCCCTATATTTTCTTCACCTCTCTAAATAAATAATTATTTTCCTTTTTCGTTCAGACATGCTGATGGATCAGTCAAGTTTTGGGATGCATCTGCGTGTAAGTCCTTTCCATTGTTCTTGAAGAAATACAGAGTTTTTTTTATATCATTTTTTGTTGCACACCAAACTCCAATAAATAACATTTTCATTAGCTCCACCATAAGTCACTTCCATTTTGCCGTGAGCTTCCCTATGACCCACTGGCAAAAGATATCAAAAATAGTATATGTATGATATGAGTGGCTTCACTTCAAATTCAACACATTTCCTGCAGTCATATAACGTTTATAAATGGATACATACATGAAAAAATAATAAATGTGTTTTTCTCCATTTTCCTTCCTCTGTTTGCCTCCGAGTTTCTTTGTATTTTTGAATAATAAAACCTTGTCCAAATTTATCTCAGACACACTGCAGATGTTATATAAACTTAAGACCTCCAAAGTGTTTGAGAAGCCTAAGCCAGGTGAGGGCCGGGCTGGCGAGTTGGTGGAAGAAGATCCTTTTGCTGTTCAGATGGTCAGCTGGTGCCCTCACAGCCGCATCTTCTGTGTGGTTGGCATTTCAGCGCACATCATACTTTATCGCTTCAGCAAATATGATGCCAACATTCAGATAGTGGTGAGTGACAAGAGAATCAAAATGAAATGGTCACAACCAGGTGTCTGTGCATTTAAAATCTCATAAGTAAAATTATTTTATTATAAAGTCAAGAGCCTGTAAATAAAGCACATTCACTGAGATCTAAAGTGACTATTTGTTTTTTTGTTTTGTTTGTTTGTTTTTTGTTTTGTTTTTTGTTTGTTTGTTTTTTGTTACCCCTGTGTTATTATAGCTATTGTGGTAGGTACTGTAGATTCAGCCATATTTCTTTCCTATGTCATGTCATCCCCAGTCACTAGAGATACGTTTGCAGTGTGAATCAGAGGACATCATCACTCCATCAGAGAATGAAAACAATCCTTGCTTCTCAGAGTCAGGCTCCCACTCACCCCAACCCCATCACCAACACTCAGGTAGCCCCGGCAGCAAGACGCCAGAGGTGGGCAAAGACAGCCTTCCCTCCCTCAGGTAATGTAAAATCTCAAAGATTCATTGCAACAGATTGGAACAAATAACCAACTGCTCATGTGGAATACAAGGAAATAGTTATTACAGTACAAAGAAATAAATAGTAAGATGCATAACACCGATTCTGCTTATGATTATTTGTAATAATAGCTTTTGGATGGTTGTATGAAACAGACTAGCTGGTGCAATGGAATAAAGACTCCCCTCTGAAGGGAAACAATTTAATATCCAGCCAGATAAGTAAGAAAATCTATCTTCCAAATAATAATTAATTAATGTAACCTATTTTGATTTGAGGATGTGTTTCTCTGTGTTTAGCACTTTAACAATAGTTAGCTACACTTCCTATTATTTTTCATGATTTAAAGAGATATATTAGGGATACAACTAAATAGGTTGTATATCAAAGCAGTACAGATAAAAAAAAGTGAACATTGTTTCTGTTCTATTCTCTGCATTGTGTGACTATCTAACCATTCAATCTCTCCACTGTTTATTTCAGAGTTAAAGACCGTCTGGTCCGGGTTCCTCCTGGCTACCAGTCAGAGTTGGTCATCCAGCTGCTCTGGGTAGATGGCGAACCTCCACAACAAATCACCACCCTAGATATTAACTCTGCATATGGACTGTAAGTCTCCAAATAATGAATACATACCATTAATTATATTAAAATTATTCCTTTTACTAGATTCCAACACCCCATCACTTGCTACATTATAGTCCCCACATGGGAAACTAGGAGTGATAAACAATGATTCAGTTGTTAATTTACTTTGAGCGCCAGTAAATTTGGTAGCTGTGCATCAGTTGGTATGGCACAGATGGCCCCAGGTTATTTTTTTCTAAACCTGCCTGCGTGATCTAACTCTTAGGTGTCACCACTTTTCAGCCAGTCAACACATGCAATGATGAGTACATATGATTTGTTATTATTATCATGAACAATACTTGAACTTTAGCCTGATCACTCCCCACAGATAATGCCTGAATTTATGTAGCAGAAGTCATGTGCAACAACGTAGCCTCATTGTGGAGTCTCCAACTTGAGGATGTACACATGTTAAAATAAACACAAAAACTTAAAGGCCTTGGCACAACTTGACTATAAACCTGTAAGCAGCAATAACTGACATGTCTCAGGGGTCTCCATGTGGGAACCTCCCTTTATCAGTGTTTCATTTAGTTAGTCCCACAATACCTTCAAAAGGCTAATCAGTGATCTCCAATGTCCCAGAGTCACTTCCTTAATGCCAGCTCTCACTGCTCCCCACCAACACAACCTCCATTACGTAATGTAAAAAAACACCACAACATCCTCCATTAGCTCACAAAATGCCTGCCAAAGCCAAACCAGCACTGCCACTTTCAACAAACCCAGACTCTGTTCATGCAAGCTCCAGGTACTGATACAATAAATTTCCTCTTCCTGGATTTCCTCCTCAACAGTTTGATTTACCTCATCTGAGCCCTCCTTCACTCTCTAATCTTCTTCATCAAAAACAGACAAATTACCAATTCTAACTCCTTCTTTAATTCGGGCTCCAGCTGACATTATTTCTCCTAATCCAATTGTACTGACTACATCTAGCTGCCTGATCTGACATTTCCTTAATCTTCTTCCTCAAACGCTGCCCACATACTCTGTTCCCCCAATAATGTGACCACTGATCTAGCGACAAAACCCCTACATACCACTTCTATCGGATGAACCAAAAATTTCCATCCCCGCTGCTCAGCTTCCGCCCCTAATTCTACATATCTAAGCTTTTTTCCTTTCATATGCCTTCTCCAAGGAATCTTCCCAGGGAACTGTCTGGTCAGTAAAGTAAACTATTTGCTAACTGACTCATCATAAGACTATGTCAGACCTTAAACCAGTACAAACTATTTCCTGATGAACCAACAGCTTTCCACCTAAATATACTTGCATTTCCCAATCATTACCAGCTTCTAAACAACCAAACTCTCGCCCGCCTGACTTGTCACCTCTGTATTTCTCTCCATCATGCACAAAGTGGATTGTTCTCTGTCTCTTAACACCTCCTGAATGTTACTTACGTCTATTTTCAATAACTGGGGCTACATTTTTCAGCACCTGGTTGTATCGCCATTCATTCCTGACACTTAACCTTTCTGTACATATCCAGATGCTCCTTGACTTACTAGGCTTAGTCTTCATGCTAACCCACCTAAGGTTCATATTTATTCTTTCCAGTAGCCTCTTTGTACATGGACCTGTTGTAGTTACAAATGTCAAATCATCCATGTAAACCCTAACTGGTGGGCACTGAATTCCTTTGTGTCATCTCTCCCCGTCTACAACCCAGGTTAGGATTATGTGTGGCAATGGAAACAGCCACTGTTGTCTCTCCCAACAAGTGCATCATCGTAAAGATCAATACTATTTAGTGAAGAACTGTTATGTGTGGACATGGCACCAGCTGCCATGAGACCACTCCCAACAACAGTGTGTCACAGTGTGATAAAGTAATATACTTTCTAGGGAAGAACTGCTATGGGAAACTAAGTCACAGCAAGGCATTCTATGAAATACCTTCAATAAATGAAAGTATATGCTACTTGTGAGATTGTAATTGTATGTCACAAGTTAGCTAGTTAGTGACTTAGCTTTTAGCATGCAGATGATGACCAGCAGCCCAGAGATTTCAGAGAAATCTTTGAATGATGGATGAGGCACAGTAAAACTTTTGCCTTGGGGTAAGTAGTATTTGAATCTTGGACCTGAAAGAATTCTCATGGGCAAATGATTGAAAGGTTTTCACAGTTAAGACCTGGTAAAACAGAAATGTTTCAGGAGCAGGGCTTTTCCTGATAAGATTGTTTATCCTGACATCTGACCTCAGTCTATGGAATAAACCTGCTTTCATATCCAAACAACGGAGGAGGTACAGTCTCAGAAACAGATGATAAGATGCATCCCAGCAGTAAGAGGTAGAACAAAGCTTTTGTATTTTTGAGTAGTGAGCTTTGCAGTTATGTACTATTTGACAAAGCAGTGATGAACACAACTTTGCTCTTTTAAATAGGATTTAGTGGGTGAAACTAAATTGAATCATGTATAAGGTGTACGTGACTGCAGTATGCTGCTTGAGTTGCCCTCCTGGACTAGCGTGCAGATGTTGCCATATTTGACAATCATTTTACAAAGCAAAAACACATAACTGTAGTGAAACAGGTGCTGAAAACTGCAACAAGATTACAGCTTAGAAACCAA
The DNA here is from genome assembly GCA_028564865.1 of Zenarchopterus dispar. NCBI lineage: Eukaryota > Metazoa > Chordata > Actinopteri > Beloniformes > Zenarchopteridae > Zenarchopterus > Zenarchopterus dispar. The sequence continues at coordinate 14,454,339 of JAOWBL010000014.1, read as the reverse complement.
TAAAATTTTAGCTGACAGCAGAGACCTGAGCTTCATAATTTTTTTTTTTCTGGTGCGTGTGCCATTTTCCCATAGAGAAACAAAAGATAAAGATAACACAAACTGCTTTTGCACAGAGAAGCACTACATAGTTTACTCTCCTAAAGCTGGAATAGTGGAATATCACGTTTATGACCCTATATTACAGAGAGTTCTAAATTAAATGTGAAAACCTTGAGAAAAAACATTCACTTTAAACTACAACATATGTGTGTCAGTCTGTCTCTCAGTATCTATGCTTTCATTAGGTTGTATTTCATCTTTCATAAGAAGGGATTTAAGTGTTGTCATATAAGGCTTCAACACAATATTACTATTGCAAAAGAAGTGTAAAAGGTTCAAGAACTATTAGCCAGTTGTAATATGTAAGCCATTTTTCTGACATACTCTTTATGGATGGGGGTTGATGTGAATTTAAGTGTTATTTAATACATTTTTGCTGTTATTAGCAGGTTACATTAATTGATTCCTTTCCTCTTAATCAGTTTTATGTTTGGTCAACAAATGTGACACTTCTAGTCAACTAGTGAAGACCAAGCATCATGTGACAAAAACCTATTACTGATTAAAGTAGGTGACTGGGTTTTGTAAGTACTGTAGGTTTCACAACCCCTCTTGTCTGTTTAGTCTTTGGCTGGCTTTGCTTTGAACAGCAGCCTTATTGTGAGAAACCAATAAAATCACAGCTCAGTTTTGAACCAAGCTCCCCATTGCTCTAAGCAGTAGCACCATTTGAATCTCTCTTATATAGCTTTTTCCACCTTGAATGGAACTTGATGGAAATTGATGAATATGGGGGGTGGGGAGGATCTTTGCTCTCCCATTAAAACAGAGGAAGACATCCTCACTCTATGACTTAGACATAAATGAAAAAAAATCTTTTTTTGAACATCTTCTGTGGTATTATTGTCTGAAACAAAGATTATGTTCACAGATAAGGCTCCAGATCTCAATGGAAAGTTCATCATAAAGATAAGCTTTTGTTTTCAGCAAGTATATGCATACTATCTACCCAAAACAAAACATAAAGGTTACCACCTGGATTTAACTAAGAAAATACAGCCTTCCATCCAAGAATTCCTGTGCCAATTAATAGGTTAGAGCTCTGAAAAGTTATTTAACTCTCAGTGATGCAGCAAGGTGCTTCTCACTGCATTCTAGCATTGGTCTGAAAATCTCTCAGGCTGCAGTTCATGAATCATGATGTGTACATGTCCTCGTCCATGTGCATGTACAACTGTACCACGCCTAAGCACACCTCTTCCAACCATGCTAGGGAGGAATCATTCTATGCAATTGTACTGAACAGAGTTCTCACTGTAAGTGATCAAAACAGACTTAAAGAGTCAACTGTGCTTTGGCACATCACGGTCTGCATACTGTGAGTGCACCCTAAGACAATAATGACATGATTCATTAGGTACATCATTTTCACAAATGGTCACCACAGACTCCTGCTCTTAACCCATTGAGAATCTCTTGGATTCAAGAACAAGTGATGCAGCACTCCAACTCTTCCATCAGCAATACAAGGTCTCTGTGTTTGTTTCAAGTTGCACCTTCATTGTCAGTCATAATGACAGGATGAAATAAGTCTATCAACAGTTTAAATGTCATTATGTGTCTAAACTTGCACCTCCTGGCTGTGTTGGTGTTTGTCCAGCTTGGCATTTGGGAATTGTAATGGGCTGGTGGTGGTGGACTACTTGCAGAAGACCGTCCTGTTGTCTATGTCAACAGTGGATCTATACGGAACCACCGACCCCTACCAACGCCTTACCCGCTCCCCCCGCAGGAATAGACAGTCCACCTCAGGTAGCACAGCCACAGACATGTATGGTCCTGCCACACACATATCTACACACTGACTGTACATTTACACAACAAGAAGTCAGTGATGCAGTACATCAGACTGCTGCAGCTTTCCGTCCCCATCTTCTAATCTCGTATCCCCACTTTCTCTATCTCCTCTTTTTTCTCTCCCTTTTCCTCTGCATCATTTACTCTTTTAAATATTGATCAAATCTTTGAGGCAAAAACTGACCTTGTTTACATGAAAATTTAGAAAATCTTATGTATATATTTTATGTATGTCATACCACAGATGATATATGTAAGTCTATGCTAATCTATGGTAGTGAAAATTGGAAGCTGTAATAGTTTTTGTTTTTCATCACTAACCAAAAATCTAATTTTAATCAGACAAGTTTTTTTGAATCCATTGTGATGCAGTTTAAAACACTTTGAAATTTGAATGATAAATTCCTGTAAGGACTTATGTGCCACTTTGATAAATCTAGAATTAGAAGAATAGAAATAATTGTACCAATATGTATCCTGTATTGGTCAAGCTCTCTCTTTCTCCTTCCTTATTCTCTGTTACACAATAACATATAAATACAGAAACACTGTCAATATTATTTGTTATGAGATGCATGTTAAAAGGTTGTGTGTCAACCAACACTGGTATTAATATGCATGTTTTCATTTGGTCTCTTTGTCTGCTCTGTCTCTCAAAAGCCACAGAGATCTTGTTTTACCTCTTGGTCTGCCATCTCTATTTTGTCTGCTGTTTATCTTTGCTGGAGATCACCACTAAAGCAACTTGTTAACACTTAATATGAGTAGCATTGTGCCATAGTGATATTCAACTCCACTACTATGTAAAATACAAGCCACAATTTTATTTGATCCTAAACAAAACTAGACCAAATTCGTTTGACCAATTTTCATTATTTCAATTGTATTCCAATATTTCAATTGTAGGTATTTTGTTCTATGCATTTTCTGTACTGCGTACTCAATATACAACAACAAAAACATTTCCAATAAGTTAAGGATAACAAATAACATACAACTTGCTTAACTGTCTTAGTGAAAATTGTCTTGTCTTTCCCAGTGCATTTTTAGCTGTTACCACCACATAGGTGTGTTTGTATACTAGAGTTTGTGCACAATTATTAGTACAATGGGGGTTTCTTTCTCACATTTATGTGTTCATTTTCAAATTTCAAATCAAATTGAATTTAATCTTTTTTAATATTATTTTTATTGTCATTGGTTGGTATCTTTTCTGAAAAGTTAAAATTTAAAAATGCCTTTAAGAGACCACTTTTGAATTGCAAAACTACAGTGCAATCAAGCATGACAACCTGACAGTCACGTCTCTTGCTGCAAATAGTCAATAGGGTTATACAATAGAACAAGAAGAGGAGACGCTGCAAATAATTGATAAATACACAACTGAAACATTACAGACCTTGAGTCTGTAAATGCCAGGACAAGTTCCAGCTTATTCCAAAACTAAAACCTGAAGAAAACAACTTGAAGCCGGGCTCGAGAAGAGCAGAGGACAGGCACCAGTATAAGCCTCCACCATGGCAGATGAACTGTAAGATGAGCTGAAAAATCAACTCCCATACCTGCTGCCAGTTTCTTAAAGATATTGCTTTCAAATAATGTTACAGAAAGAAGTTGGGTGTTTTCAAAACGGCAGTGATCCTCATACAAGCCAGTGCCTCGGCACACATAAGTGCTTGACTAACAAACGTCAACAAAGATAATTGACAAATGATATGGTTCCTTTCCTGCCTGACTTTAAATCTACTTGTTTCTTGGCTTTCTCGCATGTACATGTGAGATGTACACTGAGGAAAAACCTCAGAAAGACAGAAAACTACCCTCAGTTACAAGTTACACACCTACAAAAGATTTTAAAGAAATTTTTAAAAATCAGCTTCAAAGAACTCTCATTGACCAGACATAAGACATTTTGCACAGCCCAAGCTTTTAAAAATATCTCAATTTTCTTCGTGTGTAAAAATAGAAAACCCCATCCTGTTCCTCAAAGCCTGACCCTTTCGTTTGATTATTCTTGGTTTTTCAAATTTCCAATTTGGTCTCTACTGAAATTAAGTTAAAAAGTCTATTACATATTTTCTTATTGCAGACTAATGTGGACCATACATCACAGTAAAAAGCCAGGGCTGAGGCATGCCAGATATCTTTCTTTGTAACTATGGCCTCAAAAACAAATGAAACTGGTTGTCGTCTGCATAACAAAATAAAAGAATGTCATGGGTTTAGATTATGTTACATAAAGAAAGTATGTATGTCATGAACAAAATTTGTCCAGAACTATGGTGAACACAATATCAAACTCTGAAATATATAGAGAAACATAATTTACATAAACAAACCGACCTCAGCTAACTATAACTTAAACTAGCTCAAAGCAGAATCTGTGAGCTGAATTAAGTTTTTAGTCAAACTCTATTTTTGGTCAAAATAGCACTGAGAAAACAACATATCACACTATTGGTCCATATTTATTTTGCTAGAATATAGTATACATTATGCAAACAATTGCACAATCAGCATTATGTGAAAAATACCTGGATGGTGTGCTCCTTTTGAGAATCAATGAACCAGTCTACCTTACATATTGTACCTCATAATACAATAGGCCTCTTGAAAAGCTTCTAGTTTAGCCATAGATTTAATGATTTTTCAGTGCATAGAACATACTAAGGTAAACCTGCACTTGTGAAATAACCACTAAAGGTCCTGTTCTTGTGGATATGTGATTCCTGGAGAATATGACATATAAGCCATTCAGCCCTCTACAACGTTATAGATTGCCAATATTAGGGAAAAAACAATGAAACATCATTGGCAGCCTGAAATCAGAATGCACTTTATGATAATTCATCATAAGAAACACAGTAGACAGAGAGAAATGTATAATAGTAGTACCTAACCAAGACAGAAGAACCAATGTAATGCACTGTACCTAATAATTATGCATGTCATTTATATATGTTCTATAATATATCTGTCAAATACAGTTAAAAAAAATTGTTTTTTCTTAATAAAATTATGCTTTATTATTATGTTTTCCAAAACAATGTAAATTAATGCAATGCAGCAGAAGTGAGCTATGTTACAAGCAATGTAATTAACTGGTACATTATTTTATGTTGCTCTAAGTTGTAAAATGTTTTCTGCTAACAGAGTTTTTTTTTCTCCTTCTTTTGGAAAAGAAAAAAAACATCTGCATTTTTGGGGTTTGCTGAAGTAGCTGGTATAACTTGTATGCCCTCCCCACTAACTCAGTTGCTGCTTGGTCCTATTTTCTTTCTTCTAAGCATGTTTGTTCTTCTCTCTCCTCCAACCCCCTGCTCCCTCCCCTGCCTTTACTTGTCTCCAAAATATTTCTTAAAATAATGCATTCCTCATTCCTCCCTCCTCTCTTACATAACTTGTTCTTTTCCTCATGACATTACATCTTTCCTTTCTCTACTTTTGCCATTCTTTCTCCATTTTATCTCACTTCCAATGTCACCTGCTCCCTTTTTCTGTCCTTGCTGATCTCCTCCTGCCTTGCATCTCCACCCACTCACTCTCTTCCTACATTCCCTTTTTTCCTCTTCCTGTTCTTCCCACCTTTTGATGACTCTGTGGCTGCTGATGTCGGCATGTGGGCCTGCCTGACAGAGTTTTGCATGCGCAGCCTGTCTAACTTTTGTTCAGATTCAAAGAAAAGGATCCGTACATCCTATCAGAGTAAGTCGAGCCTTCCTACAGCAGAGGCTGGGTGATTCAGTGTGTGTGTCCAGGAGGGTTGGTATGGAGGTGGGGCTTAGGTGATTGTTTTACAGATTTTGTAGTGATGTTAGAACAGATGTGGACCTGCAGCAAAGTGACTAGCCTAAGAGATGATTGGAATAATTATTTTTTTAAGGCATTACAACAAAATCTCACCTGCATTTTGTTTCATGGAGAATCCCTTTTCAAGTCATTTCAGCTGTACGTCTTTTGCAGAAAGAGAGAAACTTTCTGAGCCTGTTAAGTAAAGGCAGTTCTCAATATTATATAATCTATCTGATATATATTTTAACTAAGGCATAGTGAGTGGGTTGAATAAAGTCTTTTTCATGCACTGGGCTTTGAAATAGTACTGTGTGCTTTTTGAGGTTACAAAGGAATTCTTGATTTAATGCTTCGGTAAAGGTTCAATCAGAGTGCTTTTAAATGTACAACCAGTACATAAATTATTGAACGAAAAATCATTTGCTGCAGTGTTTGACTAATGGGAAATAATCAAATTAGCAAAACCTTCAAAACTATAACAACTCCATATGACTGTTAATGGGTACAGTGAATACAGCTTAAACACACTCATTTGTTATCAAGTTAAAGGAAAAAAGAAGTAGGAAAAATCAATAGACATTTTTAAAGGAGTTTTTTTTTTTTTTTGGTTTGGTTTTTTGTTTTTTTTTTAATTTTGGCCTGTCCTTGATGCATGTGATCAAGTCTGTGATTAACTTGTCTCAAAGTATATTGGTCTTGTTTTGTGTTTTGAATGTGTTTGCTACTTTGTGTGATTTGCACTATATACTTTACTGTAGATGCTTTGCTATAGTCAAATTTGTGTTTTCATACAATTTGACCAGATCCAAAATAGTTACATATTAAAATCAGATTGCCCTGCAGGTCACATCAATAATCAGCCACTTTGCTCCTAAAAGACAAACTTGTTTAAATTAAATAAGGGTGCACTAATAAGAAATGTCATCTGAGATATCCATTTTAATGGTCAGTATAGAACAGAAAATTTTAACTGTTTAAGTGTGTCTTGTCAATCAGAGTAGCTCTCTAAGCCACACCTCCAAACTGCTTTCAATAATTGGACTCCAGATATGTAAACTACTGACTCCAAGTACCTTTTGTATTTAATTGTTAAGTAATTGGTCGATAGGGTCACTTAAATATCCTATGCCCTAACCTGCCAGGGTATACCTTCACCTTTTACCTTTTGACAGATAGGACAGGCTCCATCTGACCCCTTGACCCTGGATAGGATAGAGGCAGGCATAAATAATGGACAAAAAAAAAATAGTTTGCTTATTTTATTATCCAATACTCTCAATATTAAATGGGTGTGTTGAATAAAAACAATAAACTCTAATTATTTGTGTATTATGAGTGTGAATAAATTGTGTTTGTCTATAATTGTACTGATATGAAGATCAGAACAACATTCATGACAAACTATTGTAGAAAATGTTATTTCCATTAACAAAAAAAAAACATTTTTAAGGGATGAACATACTTTGTCTTGTCACTGTAAATCAGTGATGGGCATCTAAATTCCATCTGGCTGACCAAATATTTTATGGAGATTCAACGTGTTAGAATGGGACAGTTGGAAATACTGAGTTCAAGACTACTATTCATTGCAGTCCAAGCCCTTTTTTGCAACTATAGTACTGCACATACTGGCATTGTGATGATTAATTTTGAAATATATTGTGGAGCCCCACTAAAAAAAATATTCACTGAATGGCAAATATTAATAAATGCCTTTTTTCTCATACAGTCAGAAGGAAGTTACTGGAAGTTACCTCAAAAACTAACCTAGAGATCGCTCTTTCGTGGAGACTTGTGTGGCTGATATTGTCCAAGCTGACCTCTATGAAGCCTGTACACAAGGCATTCAAATATGCTGACCATGTCTCTTGTTGTTCCTCCTTGCTGCTATTGGCTGTGACAGGCCTAACTGAGCTCACTGACAACCAGCAGTCCATTGACATAGAAAGAAGCAAGTCGCCCACTTCAGGTAACACACACAGACACACGCACACACACACACACACACATACACTTATGTCTGCACACATGCAGAACCATCATCAAAATCCTTGCTCTATGGATTATTACTGGCCCTTTTGAAACGTTGCCTGTTGTCTGTGGTCACCACACATATCACAAGAGCATCACTTGATGCCTGCCTCAGCGGAAGCATTGAAAAGAAGTCCTGAAAATAATTTTTTCTAAAAATGTCTGATGGATTTTGCCACAGCTCTTTATTTTCTACATTTAATCATTATATCATGAATGCATAACAAGTTCTCATAAAGGTGACACATATAAACTGATTTCTTCTCCCTCTTTTATGGATCTTTGATGCATTTACTTTAAACTTTTGATAAAACATCTGCTTCCTGTGGGGATAATAAGACATCATTAGGTTTTGCAGTAGCACTCATTACATCATAAAGTTAAGGCTTAAATAGCCATTGGTGGTCTCAGAGCTGTTCATTTAGAAATCACATTTAAAAGACTATTTTGCCCTTCTCTGAAATCAATACTCATTACCATTTCAGTGTGTTGTGGTGCTTAACTTGAATTAGATGTGAAGTGAATTTTAATGAAAGTGTAACGAATTTGCAGACAGGACCCATGGCAGACAGACACAGTTCTTAGTGTTAAGAAAAGAGTTTATTAAAGCTGAGTAAGAATAACTAATCCCATTGTCTTTTAACAGTCCAAGTCCAGAAACCAGAAGCACCATCAGAATCCGTGCTAGATATTCCAGAGAGGGCTTGACTGTCACTCAAAATCATAAAAAAAAGTCCAATATCCAGAACCAGAAAATCTGTTGAAGTCCATGCAAGCAAATCCAAAAGAGCTAGGCTGAGAATGTAGTCAAATGAAAGCAGGGTCAGAAACACTGGGAGCAACAGAACCAGAGGACCAATAAAGCTGGATCCATACAGACTGGGAAGCTGACCATCTGGCAATAGAGAGATGTGAAGCTGTGGTTTAAATGCTGCAGAGACCAGATGCAGTCAACCTGTAACCAGGGAGCTGAGATAGGGATGAGTTCAGGGGAAAACAGGAAACTGCAGCAGAAGGAGACATGTTTCTTGAGAGGATATTTTGGTGATGAAGCCTATAATGTAGTTGTTTGTAGGGGTTGTACACAATTCTGTATTGATGCAACTTGGATCAGAATTATGATATGTTTAACAATTGCATAGGAGCGCTGGCAATGGATGCTGATGCATGCTATGGAGTAGAAGATAATGTAACATCTTAAATGGAAGTTATAATTGAAGTTAATTGACCCCTGTGTGGTTTGAGAGAAATGCAAAGTGACATAAGTGCAACATAGAGATGAGAGCATTATCTGGCAGGTGTGTCTGTGTCTGTCATAGAAAAAAATCGTTGATCTCAGCAGATTCAGAATATAAAGGTCATTTTATGTGGCTGCGCTAAGAAGACCAGGCAGGGCCCAAGTTTTTCCAGAAGCTTTCTGCCATACAGTCAACCCATTTTGGAAAGCATATTCTATACCACTGGTATGATTTACTATTACAGCAAAGTAGTACTCAGTATGCATTATGTGAACAATTGTATAATCTGCAGAATAAGAAAAAGGCCAGCTCATACAGCACTAACAGTTTTACTAAGATGTTCATATCCACAGGTACTTTAACATCACAAACCCAGGGTAGAATAGAGCCTATGTTGAATTACTCTTTAAATAAGTACAATAAATTTATGGTGATCCTCCACAGGAAGTGGAATATGTTTAATGACTTGAAAACTTAATATATATTGATGGCTTAACTGCATTTGCTTGTTCCAAGACCTTTTTAACTTGTGCTTCACTGTGATTGCTGCATTTTTAACTGTAGTATCAGGAACTATTTACCCTGAATTCAATTTAATGTTTGTATTTATGACATATGCATTAGCAGTTGTATTGTGATTGGTTCCCTGACTTTTCTGTTGTTGAGATATTACATATATATATAAATATATATATATATATATATATATATATATATATATATAT
>JAOWBL010000014.1:14417741-14436689 GCA_028564865.1 Zenarchopterus dispar | reverse complement strand
CCTCCCCACTCGTGGATGTAGAGTCGGACAGAGCGGACTCTTCCAGACCGTTTTCCATCTGGACCAAAAAAAAAAAAGATTAAAGTATTCTTCCGGACAATATGCATTGAAGTGGCTGGCAAAACGCTTACCTTTTAATTAAATTTGATGCTAAGAGCTCCTTCGGTCAGCTTCCATCTGCCCCTGGCCGCGGGGTTGTATAAGGTCCAATCCAATTATGCACAGCTGAAAATTTCTCCTAATTGGGGACCGGCGTTGATGGGGGCGGGGATTCCATTATTTGGAGTTAGTGTGTGTGGACAGGAGCAGCTGCAGTACCAGTGGCCAACACTGGGGCGGCGATAGTGGGCACATGTCCCACACACAATTTGCGGGAAAAAGGTGACTTATGGGCCAGACTTTAAAAATATCATTAGCTTAGATTAGGATGCTCCAGCATTCATTCGACAGTGTTTCCATTGTGGGGACATCAGTTTGGGTCCCCTGACAGTTTGACATCCCCATGCCGTCTCTGTGTAAACCAAAATTTGTCCCCACAACCGGTGAAAACCACAACACACACACACACACACATTGATGCCCAACTGGAAATCCTATGTTTAATCCAAAGGAGTGTTCACACTTCACTGCGTTAGTTTAAGACAAAATCAAATGTGATTGCTCTGTCAGCCATGATTTCAAGACATGTGTCATCCAAATGGGGGTGTACGCCAAACAAGGCCTGAAAACTGATTTTCTCAAAATCCAGTACATAACATGCAGCATGTAAACAAGTGCACAATCTGCAGTTTTCTAAAATTACCTGGATGTTTTTTTCCTCTTTCTTGAAAAATTCCCAGAATACAACTTAACTTGTCTACCTCACCTAGAGTATTTCATAATGCTGTAGGCCACAACTATGGAGCTGGTACCAGCAGTCACCCAACCAACTTCGACTTTACAATGGCTTAATTGTTTTTTATATTATTAATGACTGCTGGACTAGTATGCGGTACATAATAAATAAAATAAGTTTAATTGATAAATAAATAAATAATTAAAACTTGAAAACTTGACAGAGTCCACAAGACTGTTTTTTTTAATGAAGCCACAACATTGAACTACAAATATGTTTTAAAAAAATAATTAAATAAAAAATATGTAGACAAACAGCAAAACAATACCAAGAGCATTTAATTGGATATTTTTCATTTCACACTGAACGACTCTTTCACTCTTCAGTTCAGTCCCCCCATTTATTTTTATAAAAATATTTTTGAAGTGTTTGTGTAACCACTATGTGTAAAAAGTTTATTGGGGTAACATTCATTCTGCCACTATCTCCAACAGTGCACATATATGTTCTTCTTTGCACTGAAGTTTATTTAAAAAAGTAACACACGGCTCATCTACTGTCATGTTAGGAACATCTTAACTTATTTCTTAGACAAATGGGCAGAAATCCCTCATTATATAATTGTTGAAAATGCTCTCTCTCCAACATTTCAGCTTACTCCCTCCAAGCAGCAAGGTCTCCACAGCAGATCAGTACAGATTTTATAGCTGATGCCCTTCCTGATACAATATCACAGGCAGGGAGAAGGGCTTGAACACAGGACCCACAAAGGCAAAGTCTGATGCTCTACCAACCAAGCTATACAATGGTTGCAAATGCTATATGGTGGAATAACAGCTTTTAACATTTTCTACTTTAACTATCCTCTCAAACTTTCACTTTATGAATAGAAAATTTTGTTTTTCATTTAGACCTGAAACCTCTTTCTTTTTGGTGCTTGATGGCAGAAAGATGCAAACCTGAGCCAACAGGTGCAGAGGAGATGGGATGAGAGGAGTTCTTTTATTTGTTTTTCTTTTTTAACAGTGAAACCCTGACAACAAAGAAACAATCAATTTTAAAGTTAAAGTGAACTAAACTGTTACCATCTCATAATATCCATAACTTTAGTATGAAGTCTGTGAACAAATGCACCTATTATACTTTTTCTTGGGAGACTGGACTGCCCAAGTTCAACATTTGCAGTTCTCTAATTATTGGAAAAATGCTTGCAAAATGTTTTAACGTTTTTTTGGTTACCTTCAGTGTCTCTGATTATTGTATCTTTTGGTGTCACCCTGTTTATTTGTGCCTCCATGTAAGGCAACCCAGGCCTCTGAATTTCCATAGAAATAAGAGCAGAAAAAAAATGTTTCCAAAATAGATCTCATTATTTGAAATATTTGTACAGGTTACCTTTCTCAGTTTTTAAATGCTCCAGGACTGAATATTGATATTCACAGTAAACTGTTCTTGCATAGCTGGAGCAAGTGATTGTTGAGTCTAGTGAAAAGTTTATTACAACATCTCATAATTGAGATTTACTGATTTTGTAAAACTATCTCGAACTATAGGCCTGGGACAAGAATGGAGCCTGCATTTTGAAATATGCCTGTCATGGCTAACTGCAACAGTCTGCATGCTAGTTTGTTGTTCCTTTGAGTGAATTCTATTCTGTTTGATTTCATTTTTCTTTCTCTCTTGTTCATCATTTTTTACATGAATTAAACTTTCTCTCTTTTTTTTTTTTTTTTGAGGGGATTAATTGATACTTTGTTTCCTATTCTTTTGTTTCAGTAAAGGGGCCCGGCAGAAAGTTAAGTCTGCCCACTGATCTTGGTACGGTAGGCGAAAGCCAGCAGTTTGCGCTTGTTTTTTTCTGTTTTACTTTGAATCCTTTATTTTCTGCTTTTTTCATAGTTTCAGACTTTAATGCTGCATTTGTTTTTTTTTTCTCTCACTCAGAAACTTTCATTTCATTTTCTTTTCACTGTCTCTCCCATTCAACCAACCCACGAGACAATCAGGCTGAAGTGTTTTTCTATGGTTATCCTTTAATGTATTTTGCTTTATTTTGATATATTTGCTAAATATTTCTTCTGCATTTTGCAAGTGTTTTCAAAGGTAATTTTTTAACTCATTCCCATATTTCAATCTGATGCTTCCTATTGCTTTATCATGATTGGACCATCTTCTGACTTTCCGTAATCTTTCCTCCATTGACAGCCTTGCTCTGCAGTATTGGATCACTCGCTGCCTTTGTCATTGTAACTGGATCATTTTTTTCAAAGAGTCTCTCCTTCATTTTAACTGGATCATCTGCATTACAAATACTGAGCACCCCCAACCTCCCCACCAATGCATCTCTAACTGCCATATGCAAATCGCAGTCTAGAGTTTCCCTTTCCTCTTTCTCTGTGGTATCACTGTCCACTGTATTAAAGTCTGCTTCCTTAACTTACACTGTCCACTGTATTAAAGTCTGCTTCCTTAACTTAAATTGTGCCCATCCTTACTTATTTCTGGGATTTCCCTCATTCAATAACTTGAATGGCAAGAAAAGAAACATTCCCTTTTCAACAATAGAGAGAGTGGCAACTTTGCCCAAATTTGAAAATCTTTATTTTCAGAGTCTCATAGTACACTTAAAGTAGTATCATTAATGAAAAATAATTTTAAGCTCATCAAATCTTCTGTGAGGTACAACATGCCCTGAAAGATTTGTGCCATCAGTAAAAGCTGTAAAATTCAGGTAATATTTCTTCTTCAAATTAAATATCTACAATGTAAACCATGTAACAGCTGAGGGTTATGATAACCAAAAAGACATTTTATCTGTGTGTATGTTTGTGAGCATGTACATATGCTTGTTTACTGTTGGTAGATTGGTATGGTACTGTGTGCAGGTTGTGGGACCAGGAGGTCTTTATGTCAGAGTAGAGTTGCTTCTTTTCTGCAATGTACCAGTTTCCTTCAGAACATTTTGGGCTAAACAATTGATTCAATGTTCTGCGATTAGAAATCCACAATAACATAGCATACATGCAGATGCAGAGCAGCGGCGTCATGTGGCTTGACATTAGCCCATTACCTGCAGTGAAAGCTCCCTGCTCTCCTGTGCTCTGTCCTGCTGTGAAACTGGGTGAATGTTGTGCACAAATTGGTTGGCATCCCACAGTTTTTCATCTTCACTTTGAAATTGAATTATCTCTGTCTGAACCAGCTGAACATAAGTCTAGTTTTGACATGACAGACACTTGAAATACAAAGAGAACAGTGAAACACAGACAATACTGTGTAGTACTACCATAATACCGTTTATCCTTATGCTTCTTTAATGTCCAGTTACAAAGATTTGAGTGAGTAAAGGAAAAAAAAAAGGAAAAAGAAACCAATTCAGACCATTCTATGATAAGAATGTCATTAAAGAAAAGGGAATTTTTGTATTTACTTGTCTCTCCAGGCCAGAGAGAATGAAAGTACCCAGGTGCAAGTATCATGATGTTATTAATTATGAACGTCTTTGCAGCTTATTAGCTAAATTGCAGGCAAGAAAGGACAGCAGAATCCACCCAGTCCATGCAATTTTGCTTTTATTTGTTGCATTAATGTGGTTTGCTTGTAAACAAATGATTTTGTTCACACGCACTTAGCCCCAAAAGCCCACCTGATTAAAGGACAAACTAATGCTTCCATCTCTGCCAGCTTTGTTCGAACAGATGATTCTGTAGTCTATCCAGCTTCACAGATTTACTTCAGAATACAACAAGCAGACACTAGAGGGTTTTCTCAACAGCATGTCAAACTTTGTTTTAGGAAAAAAAATAATAAAACCTTCTGGTAAATACAAGTTTTCTGAATAAAGACAAAAGACAAGTGGAGATGAAACAAGCTTGCTTTGTTTCCTGCTTTGCTTTCTGGTACCAACTGGATGATGTTGTATTCACGATTTTCTTCTCTTTTGTTTGACCCAGCATCTTTTTCTCCTCCTTGCATACTTAATTTTAACTCTGTCACACAGACCGTTCTTTCCCACATTTTTCTAGTTCTTCAACACAAAGTTCTCCATCTTCATTTGTCATGTGGCTGAATTGTCACTCTGCATTCTCTAAACAAGTGCATAAAGTCTCGTAATAAGTTTAAGAAAACATGTGCTTGAAAAGGATTTAAACTTTGCTCAATCCCCTTCCTGTCAGATTTCTGTTTTGTTTTGATTTCACTGCTTGTTTTTAATGTCAGTGACTATAAAGATAGATGTTGCAGCAGTAAATCACAATTTGTTAACAAGTTCGTTTCCCTCTTTCCATTGTTTGCTAATGCTTTGCCATCGTTACAGATCATGTCAATGGACATTGTACTAGTCCCACCTCTCAGCCCTGCTCAGCGGGAAAGCCTCGCATTCCGATGGGTCCTGAGGGGCCACGGCTTACTCGTAGAGGCCCTGGCCGACCACCCTTCCGCAAGGCCCAGTCAGCTGCTTGCATGGAGATCTCTTTGCCTGTGTCCCACACTGAAGGTGTGTGCTTGTTTTCCCAACTCCCACCCCTAAACCTGTCAGTCAAACCTCATCCCTATTACTCTTCCAACAAATGCATGTCACTGCCTTTCCCTGGGGTATAGTTAGCACAAAGCAACCACATGCTAATGTAAGCAGCATAAAATCTGTAATCACGATGTAGCTGTCAAGACAGCTGCATCACAAATATCCATTGAAAGACTGAGCTGCAACATTAGGTTACAAGACAAGGAAAGTGCAAAATAAATCCAGTCCATTTACTATTTAAAATTCTTGAAAGCAGCCTAGCACTATGATGCAATCATGTTAGCATTAGCCTACTTACGAGCTGTTGACCTTTTTTTACTGAAATAGATTGGTTACTTTCATGAAATTGTCAACGCAAAGCTAATGGCAAGTTACCAGCTGAACATAATGCCAAGTATTGCTCTATTGCAACTATTTTGTAGCTGTTTATTTAAATCTTCTGGCAAAACTAAAAAATAAATAAAATAGAGTTAGATATAGAATCTATAGAATCAATAGAATCACTATTGAATGGTTATTTAGCTGTCATATTTTACAAACAAAAGTTCACAGATGTGACAAAATAGTTCATTTAGCATCTCAAGATCATTCTTTTGTAAACTTAAGAACAAATATAACTTTATTAATTAATGGGAATTTTTCCCCTCAAATATATACAAAGTTGGAATCCCTCCATCATGATAAAAATATAGATTCACATTTTCATAAACTGGAAAAATATATGCAGAAGTCAAAATATGCAAATTATTCTCCAGTTAAAAGAGAAGTCTCTCAGACCTTCATGAGCTGTTGATCATAGGTCATCAGCTAAATGACCCGTTTCTGTGTCTTCTAAATCTACTTCAAGACATTTATGAAACTGTTTTAATTGCTATTACTCAGCTATGATAACTATTTAAGCACAAGCTTGGCAACAAGAAACACACAGGTAGACTGAGAAAGACATTGAAGCATCAGGACAGAAAACTCAGAAATTTAACTTGAAAATGGAAAATGTACAGCAAAAACAAACAGTAGACAGTATTTATGACAACTGTAAGAAATTGGGTGAAGAAAATGGGATCAACATCCAAAAAAGCTAAAAATAAACAGATAACTATATAGAAAACTTTAATGTTTCAGTGAACTAATGAGAAGCATGATGACTGAACTAATGTGACATTTGGTGACATATATCAATATGCAAGGAGAAGAGTCACTTTTTGTTCAGCATAGGTCCAGTAAAATCGATCTTCCACAGTCAGTGATAAAATGGGATTACATATCTGGTAAATACCAGCCAGTCATTAACAATTTTGTAATTTTATTAAAAGTAGGTTTGATGGTGGTGAAATTATTTTTGAGGATGATGCACGGATCATTAAACTTTTCTTTACAAAAAACATTTTAACGTTGCCGTGACAAGGAAAGAGTGCAGATAAACATAATTTTCAATATAAAAAAAAAAAATTCAAAGACTGAAAGTGGAAAATAAGGGTTAAAAAAAAAAAAAAAAAACTCCATGACAATGTCATGATTGCATAAGGTTTTCTTATACTTCATCTAGGAAAAAATAATTTGACATACTTTACAAAAGAAAACTGTCAAAGAAAATTTTGTGCAAACAATTTTATACAATTATTGAATATAAATCCTCATTTGTAATGAATCCATGTATTTAGCCTGAAGCTATAGCAGGATTTCATGTTAGTGGTCATTCCAGCATCTTGCTTTACCATTACTTTAAAACTCTGGAACAGGTCTGCATTTCCTTCTTGTGAATGCAAGAAACTGCCTTTGCATTATGTGCACTAATACTGTTGCTTGTGCTAACCATGTTATGATACTGCTGGCATCAAACAGAACCCACAATGCGGAATGTCAGAAAAACACAAGGTTATTTCTTTAAATAGTAGACTGACCGTGAATCCAGGAGTGACAAAACCCAGATTGCCAGCGAGACCGGGAACAAGGTGAAAACTCAAAACGAACTGGCACCGAGCAAGGGGAAGACAAAGCAAGATATACAAACAACTTAATAGGACACAGGTGCAAAATAATCAGGGCAGGGGAAGTCCAACTAAAACTGAACAGGAAGATCCTTCAAAATAAAAGACAACAAACCAAAACTAAGCTCATAACAAACCATGTCTCAGGCTTGAAGACTAGTGCAATGTTAAATAACCTAACCCTTGAATTTTTTTTTCTACAGACCAATTTTTTTCTAGTTTTTTTTTCTCCTCTGCATCAAACTGCATTTCCTCTTGAAAGATCCCAGATTTATTTGCAACAGAGCTGATGGTATATTTCGGAGAATTTTATTCTTTGTCCATGTTTTTCTATTCTTGTGACCAAATATAAATAACCAGGAGACATGAGGTTCATTTAGTATGGCAACACCTTCCAATGTTCTCTTTGACCTAGAGAAATATTTATTTTCTGACATGACTTGTCTAAGAATTTACATTACCGGAAGATTCACAAATTTCCCTTTACTTTGTCACAGGTGCTTTTTGATAGCCCATAACTGAAACTAAACCAAACAATCAGACCTCATATTCCCAAGATAAGTGTGTAATGTGTGTATCTGTGTGCTGTTGTGTGTCTTAGAAAGGGGAAGTGTTTGTGGTGTGTTGATCTTCTATTCATGTGTGTGAAATGCCAAAATACCAATTGGTGATTCTTTGGGGTTTTCTGTTTTATGAACTGCTTACTGTGAAGGTTATATTAGTTGTTTTATTTCTAAAGACAAAAATAAGACATGTTTTCATCTGGTTGTTGGGTAAAAATGTTTTCATCTTCTTCTCACCCAAAAAGGACAGCTTAAACTAAAGAAAATATGTAGATAAATGTGTGCGCTATCAAGTGTAAACACGAAATTACCTTTTCTTTTCCCTTTTTTTAAAATTAAAATTCTCTCAGAACTTACACATAAAATGGGCTCTGTCAAAATAGTACAAAACCACTTATTTACATAATTTGAATGAATCCTTGCAGACAACACACACATAGCAGGATGACCGTTGATTTTGAGTACATTACATTCCCCTACTTAGAATAAAAGTGAGATGCACTTTTTGGCTTAATAGGACCTGTAACATTATCCTGTCATGTTCAACATTTTATCTCTTCTACTCTGAAAAATAGATTTTCATATTAAAAGTCACACCAAAATAACCTTAAGGAGTGAGTCACATATTTCAAAGGTAAGTAGTAGAAGAGGCTAGCAGGTACTGGCGAGCAAGACTGCACATTCTGGAAGAAGTTTAAATGAGATTATCCACAAAGCTGAAAGTTAATTGACACTAGATGCAAGGAAGCTGTTTAACTGGAGTGCTCCTATTTAAAGAGCAAATCTAATATACTGTGTATCTGGAATGAAACTTACTTGGACATCAAAGTTTTCTTATAAACATGATGCACTACTGACATTGCATTATATTCATGTGCAGATGTTTCTGGTGAAATTTGTTCCCTTTTAAGAATAAACTTCTGGAAAGCAAATATATCCACTTATAGTTTGTATTTGCTTTTAGTGAGAGCTCTTTCAGATTAACAAATACTCTCAGTCAGGTCACAAAAGGCAAGTCACTCTATATGAGACTCAGCATCTTGACGGTTCCCAAATGCTAAAAGAAGTTAGATTTAAGAGGTTTATTGGGCATTCGTGGTTGTTGGATTACTCACCAAACTGAGGTTCTCACCAGGCTGAGGTTCTGATGTAAATGCCACAGCTCCTGTTGCCATGCTGCTTAAAATCAGACAAAAAGTAACAGCTAATGCAATCAATTACATATAGTCATATTCCAAAGCGTTGGATCTTTCAATTAGAACGCAGTGCTTCAAAATGATCAAGAGCTATGATTTGGGTCCTGCATCTACTTGTTGATGTATTACAAAATTTTGTGTTTTTACACATACATGTTTTGCAAACTACTGGCACTGAAAAACAAAACATGCTTTTTGCAGTGAAGTGTTGGTTGTTAAATTAATGTTGAGCCTTTGACACAAATTCTGAAATTAGATTCATTGTGTCATCTTCATCAACCTCATTATAAAACAGTGACCTGGAAGAAAGGGGGAAGCAGTTGTTATTTAGCATAAACTGAATATTTTATTAAAGTCACTGCCTGGGATTTAGGTGAATTATCAGCCAAAGTGATGCAGATGGTGGAAATGAGTCTTTTTTTTTTTTTTTTTTTTTTTTAGCTGATTTAAGGCATTTGTGGCCTCTGAAAACAGAGAATAGAAGCTGTTTGAGAGAACTCTTGAGAAATTCAGCATAAAAATTTGTAATACTGCAGATGATAAGCATGGCTATTTCATCTTGCTTCAGCTGAGGTCCTGCAAATGTCAGTGATTACTTTACTCAAACCTGGATCAATGGAAACCCGAAATTCCCCCTTTTTGCATTGATTAAATTCCTCAAAACCAAATGTGTTCATCAAAATTACCTGTGAAGAGGTTATCTTTCCATGAAAGTGATCTTTTCATGCCTGAAACCATTTAGACTTCACATTCATACCTCATCCGATGTAATGACATGTATATATACAATTGTAAATTAACCCCACATCTGTCCTCACTTTTGATTTTCTTCAAACAGTCTTGACATTTGTCTCAGTTTGACTACAACTGTGGCCAACTATTTTGCTGTGTTACAAATTTGCTACTTGAGTGTTGGCAGAGTTTGCCAATAAAAGTCTCTAAAATTCATGAAATGCTTTTAAAAGGTCATTCAGTATACCATGTTAGCACTTGAAAAACATGATCTATGAATAGCGAACCCCAAATGTTTACAAAAACAGAAGAATGTATCACTGCCAAAACTTCTCTTACATAGTTTTGATAGAATTTTTGTCCATTCTTTATAACATTGCTTCCGTTCATTGATGTTTATGAGCAATATCATATGTGCAGCTCTTTTAAAGTCCATTCACAGCATTGAATAGGAAAATGTTATCATTAAGCAGCCTTTCTAAACATTGAGAAGTCCTCACAAAGCATCACTTTGTGATGACATTGAAGTGACAAAGTTTTCTTTTAGCTGAGTTGTATCTGTAGTTGCTAAAAATGTAAAATGATTTGCATGTTTTACGCTAGTAAACATGTAGATCATTGTGTAAAACATGCTTGCATGTTATACGTTAGTAAACCACCAATAACGACTTTCCTCAGCATACTGTTGCATATTCTGTATTCTGTATCTACCTTTGGTGCTAGTGCTTATTAGTTGCACTGGGTTACCACAGTGAAAACCCAGCAGGATAACTGGAATAATTAAAGGTCAGTAAGCAGTTTGAGAAATGAAGCCAATGTTAATGAGGCCTACATACAGGCAAGGAGACAAAGGAGAGAAATATCAGTGGAAGCCAGGCTTTACGTATAGTACCAATCTCCCTTTATACAGTCCTCCCATTAAATGTTAGAGATACATTTGTAGAATACTTTTTTACATTTTTAAACAAAGTTGGAAGTGGATCGAGAACATTCATAAATGAAAATATTTGTTTTTGATTTCTTTAGGTGTCATATCACTTGAGGACATTTTTATAAAAGCAGAGGCAACATTAAAATATATATTTACTTGATCACGACACAAAGCCGAAGTAATCCAATAATTAGACAAGATAATGAAAAAAATCTTAGACTCTTACACACCTAAATGCAGTGTAAATGCACATAATACATGGCTCAGTGTTTGAAGTTCTTGTTGGAGCCCTGGAAAGAGTAACATTTTCTTGTTAATTGTTCGTACATTTCAATATCGTCAAAATTTTCTGAACTGTCTGTTTTGATAAACATTTGAATCTGTCAGGAATATATGTCAGAACAAAGACAGCCATCAGCAGAGCAGTTTTTAAAACAAGATTTTAAATATTATTTTGAGGTCTTGGTCTTTGTTGCTTTCAAAAATTTGTGTGGATGTTTGTGGACATCATATTATTGACTAGCTTCAGCACTTTGCTTCAGCACTATTTCCAATGTTCTGCCTTTCCTTATCATCTCCCCT
This sequence comes from Zenarchopterus dispar, assembly GCA_028564865.1. Classification (NCBI taxonomy): domain Eukaryota; kingdom Metazoa; phylum Chordata; class Actinopteri; order Beloniformes; family Zenarchopteridae; genus Zenarchopterus; species Zenarchopterus dispar. The sequence continues at coordinate 14,425,340 of JAOWBL010000014.1, read as the reverse complement.
AGCCCTGACTCGCTTGCCTCTGGCTGCCTGAAAAGGGGCCCCAGGGGTCTCTGTGTCCTGTCAGAGTACCACTGTGCCTGACTTTCATTAGCCAGCACCCCACAGGCTGTGTCACACAGCGTAAACACACCCAGGCGACACATGGCTGAACCACCAAGACTCACAACAGAAGGCTGTTTTGTGTGCATGGTTGCCAGCAGTTATAGCTAGCACTCTTGTCAAAGATATCAGAGCATAGAAAAGAAACAATAACTTCATAAATTCTTAATTTATTAATGTTGCTATGAAATGACAGTGAATGACAAAGAAATAACCAACTTTTTGTCATTCACACTATCCTAATTCTCTCCATGTTCCTGTTTTGGAATCAGTTTGCAAACGGATCCACTCTTAAAGTGTTTTGTAGCTTTAATAGGAACAAAGAAAGCACCATCATACAACACTGCTGTGGAGCAGCTTTTGATTGACCACAGTAGACTAAATGTAGGCATGCTATCTCAAAGTTACTCATAGCATTTGAAACACAGAAACCTTCAGCCCTTGCTATCTGTGTATAGTTTAGCAGATAGTTTAGCACAGGGATTCAGAGAAAGATGCATGCTCAAGTACCAGTTGTATGGCCAGCAGAAATGAAACTGAGAAGCCTCATTTTCAGTCTGTGTTTTTTTTCTTTTGTGTATCTTTCAAGCAATTCCACCACACTCAGTTGCAATTTTCTTTCTTTCTTTCCCTTTCTGTCACTCTCTCGTACCGCTGTTCATTTGTCCGTCTCGTTTGTTCTGTGGCTCATCATGACTACACCTGTGTATGTGTACTTGTTTCTTTGGGTCGTGGCGGGTTGTGGTTTATTCTGTGGGGTTCGTGTTGTGGGAGATAAGTAGGGCATGCATCCAGGAGAGCAATGCTTCAGCAGTTACATGGAGTTACTATGTACTCCCACGACGAGCACCACACCACCACCTCCTACTGTTGGAATGAGAGAGGTAAGAGGGCTTTGGCCACAAACACACCCACTGATGTCCCCCTGACCAGTTTACATTCGTCCTTCCATCAGTCAGTCAGAATGTCAGATCATCTTGTGATCTTGTGTCATTTAACACATACGGAATGATGAAGTGTCTCATCTTGTCCTGGACAGTGTAGGGCTTCGATGGGTGGTCCCTATGTTTGTAAGAGTTCTACTAAATTCTAAGCAGCCCCATACTTTTTGATGTAAAACTAACTTCATCGTATTTTGCTTTGTTTATTCAAAAAAGCAATAAAGACATTACCAGTACAGGTTCTTTTGTTTTTATCACAGAATATTCGTAAAGAGGGATTAGTTGGTGGATTTGGTTTTCAAAAGGCTGACAAACAAGATGCCCCCATCAACATCTGTTGAGATTTAATTCATGTTATTTTGTTAAACATACGCTGGGCTTTGGACCCATTTGTGGTTGCTGTTACATGAATTCTCCACTTTGTATAGCATTTGGTTGAGAGTGCAGTACTGCATATTTCCTGGTTCTGAATAATAGAAAAAAGCAGCAATACTGAAATACTTTCAGGATGGATGCTTTAAGACCACAGTGAAAAACATGAATGTGTAACACACAGATGGAATCAAAGGTTTTCAAAATTCTGCTGCATGGATGTGTGGATCTGTGAAACAGTTTTATACGTGACTAAAAACCAGTGTATTATCATGGGTATTGGTCTTTCAGTGGTGTTTTTGTTTGTTTCATGCCATTTAACATCTGTCAATTTTTTGACTTTAACAAATGTCTTTTATACCCTGTATCGATTCTTTTTCTGCTGACTGTATGTTTTTCTTTTCTTTTAACTGCTTGCCCTTTCATACCTCCATCATTTTGTCCTCTTCATCACACTTTCACCTCTCTTTAACTGATGCCATTCATTTGTACCCCTGAATGCTTTCTCCTTCTCCACCTCTCTTCTTTTTCCCTTCCTTCTTCCAACGTTATTTCTCTGTCTCTTGCATTGTTTCATCCTGTGCCGTCCTTTTGTGTTTTGGGGCTTGCACAGAGAGTCGTGAAAACTCCTTCAGTCGTTCACGCAGCTCCAGTGTGTCCAGCATTGACCGGGACACCAAAGAGGCTATCAGCACGCTGCAGTTTGGAGAGTCCTATGGACGCAAGAGTAATGTTCTGCCCACCCCATGTCTGTGGGTGGGCACTAGCTTAGGTGTGGTCCTCCTTATCCCGATGTCCATCCCTACTGACCAGCAGGAAAGGATGGAGGATCCTGTGACTGTTGGTCCCAGCGGTAAGTCCCAGTGCCTTTTATCACTAAGGTGCCATGATTTCAGCTGAGTTTTTTTTTTTATTATTATTAATTTTCCTTCCCCAACAGGGATCATTAAACTGCTCAGTACTTTCTTTTTGGGTTTAAGGTTTACTGTTTTAATCACCTGGCTAAACAGTTTATTTATAAGCCCATCTTGTGACTGGTTCTTGTGTCATTTTCATCAACTTTTAAAAAATTATTGTAAGGTCTTAAAATAGATCTCACACAAAAAAAATCAAGACAGGGTAAGTAAGAAAATATAAGAAGGATGTAAGTTATGTCCTTATTTTGATCCATTAACATTATAAAATTACATCACAACAAAGGGGAACAAATAAACCATGTTGTTGCATTTTCAATTTTTATGATATCCTCATAATTTCAGCTTGTTTTATGGCTGTGACATTCAACGTTTGCTTAAAATATATTTAAAAAAGCTTTTTCAACCTTCCTGTTTTCAAGAGACGTGAAATCAGAGCTTCATGACACTGCAGAACAGACATTTTTGGAAAGCAGACAAAGCAAATCTGGCCCTAAATGCTGTTATAATATAAATAGCTAATAGCATGGCCTCTCATGATGCATTTAGCTTCAGACAAGCCAACCTCACTATTTAGCTGCTTCTAGCTGCTGCATCTAGCTGCTGCCTGAATGGCTTGAAATTGTGCCTTCATCTCAAAAACACAGAATTTCTTCCTTTGGTGCCAAAATTTGCTAAACTTGAGCTACTAACTTGAAAGAACTAATGAAAAGAAGAAGAATTAAATTAATTTTGTGAAGACTGAAATTGAAAAAAGGTGCTGTGCCAAACTAGTCCACTTTAATGGGAATTGTACCTCCATATACAGGAGCGTGTGTCACTCAGAATGGCATTACAGATGTTAGCGAGGTAAAAAAAAAAAGGCTACTGGATTCTACCACTTCTGTCTAGTTGTAGGCACAACAAAGACCACCGCAGGAGGACTCAAGTTCAGTGGAAGCACAGTTAATTGTGGTTGATTCATTCATTCATGTTGGTTCATTCCAACTGCTCAGAACAGCTCTTCTTTCTAAGGGTTCTCTTTCATTTTTTCTTAGCTCAGGTGTGGCTGCAACACAGGGGTTTTTATTTTAAATTTGTGATACAGTCTTTTTTACTTTCCTACATGTTATCATGTCTGACTGGAAGGATTTCACAAACAGAACATAGTGTATACTTCGCTGATCACTTTTAAGTTGAATAAAACCTTATTCTAGTCAGAGTTACTTTCGGCACCTTTGTTGTGTTGGCCAGACATGGCCTGAATGTCATGAACCAATACTGAAATGTTTGTGCACTGGTTTGAAGTCTAATAATGTGGGACTTGAGTATATATCTAACCCCCATCTCTCTTGACTCTCAACAAATTCTCCTAGGAGCGGTGCAAATGCTAAAGGGCTCTGTGTTACGCTTTGGTTTCTTGGACTGCACTGGCATTCTCATTCAGAGCCCATATGAGGTTTGGCGGGACCTGAATGCTCCTGAGGACCCAGATCGGCCACGAAGGCGCAAACTGGTCCACTTTTCACCATCATCATCCCAGGATGGCACTGCAGAGGGGCATTTGGCTGTGGTGTGCTCTGAGAGACAGGCCAAAGTGTTTTTGATGCCCTCACAGTCATGCCTCTTTGTCCACAGCATCACAGAGTCATCATTTGTCCTGCAAGCTGATGTGGTACCTGTGTGTAACAGCGTGTGCTTGGCCTGCTTTTGTGCAAATGGACATATCATGACACTCAGGTACAACCCCAGGTGCTCATTGGAGTTCTGTATGTGAATTTTGCTTTTGGTTCTGTTTTAAATTTCCCATGAAATGGCATGACTGTTGCACTTCCATGTACTTAACATATTTTGCATTAAAACAGAAGCTAGTAAGACTTCCCCACCACCTGTAATTAAATTCTCGTAGGTAATTTCTCCAGAACAAATAGGCCCAAAATTAGTGTATACCTACATATGACTCATCATTATTTTCATTGTTCCAGGTAAATTACAAATTCTAACAAAGTGTCATGTAAAAACAGATCACCCTCTTTTCACTGATGGGTTATATGCTAGTGTGAAAGTGACATATTCAACAAAGCTTTTAAACCATTTGAATATCGCCTGGTTTCATGGTCTGTGTTCAGAGTTCTCCTAGGTCTATGTTCAGAGTTACATCTAAAGCAGGGATGTCCAAAGTCGGTCCTTGAGGGGTGCTGTCCTGCAGGTTTTAGATGTTTCCCTGCTTCAGCACACCTGATTCTAATTAATGTTCATTAACAGGTTGTCATGAAGGTCTGAACAAGTCTGTCAGTGACACAGCCACTTGTCATGGTGTGAAGAAGCAGGGCAACATCTAAAACCTGCAGGTCAGCGGCCCTCGAGGACCGACTTTTGGCACCCCGATCTAAAGCTTTAAGGAGTTACATGAAACTTCCATGGACTTATTTCTTTTCTTCATACGCATAATGAACTATATATTACACCCCCTGGTCATAAACAAGTAATTTTTCTCACAACGAGATGGTTTCTGGTTTGAATCCCAGCTGGGGTCTTTCCTTGTGAAATTAGTATGTTCTCCCTGTGCTTCCATGTACTCTGATTTCCTAACATGGGCCAAAAACATGCAAAACAGGCTGATTGGTGATCCTAAAATGCTGATAGGTATAAGAATGTGTCACTTTTCATCTATATGTGGCCCTGTGATGAACTGGCGACCTGTCCAAGGTGTACCTCTGCTTTTTGCCCAAAGAAAACCGGAATAGGCTCCAATATACTTCCGTGCAACTCTAACCTCAAGGCTATATATTGGAATAAATAGCTACATTGTAACATTTTGTTGGGCCACCATCAGCTTTGATTTTAATAGCATTCATATGGGTCATTTTAATATGATTATGCTGTGTCTGAGCATGTATTTCTTTGACTAGAGTTGCTTTAATTTTTCAGCAAAATCTTGATAATGAAAGAGTCAGATGAGTATGCAAAGTCTTCAACGCATTCAAAGATTCTCAATGTGTGAAAATTATGTGTCATATTCACACATGTTTATGTGTGAATATACCGAAGTCACAATGTGTGTGACTTCAGTATATTCAGTTGGGTTTTTTTACACGTAACATTACTAAACCTAGATTTGATCAACTGAAACCACTCCAGATTATGATACTTCCCCCACAGTTTCACACAGTAAGCATTAGGCATGATGTGTTAGGTTCCAGTTAGTCCAAGACCCAGTTGCAGAGTGTAATCCAAAAGGCATTTATTTGGCAATGTCCATAAACAACAGAAGAGATTCTTCAGGATATAAACTAAATTGGGCTTGAAGCGTAATATGTGCGACTCATAGGCAAAAGGATAATAACCCCGGACCACGGGACAGGTGCATGTTGTTTAAGAAGCCAGCTGATCAGTGCACAACTGCTTGCTGGTGTGACAGCATCCAGGGCTCATCTCGCCACCTGCTGGTTGTAGGAGGAAAAAGGGTTAGGATGAAAGAATCCCAAATCATAACATGATGGGTGCTGTTCTTACCCTGATCCTGCCATCACTCTGGAAGAGAGTGAATCCGAACTCATTACACCTCATGATTTTTTTCCATTGCCCCATAGTCCATGCGCCCTGTCAAAATAAAGCCTTAAGTAATAATTAGTAGTTTCCTAAGGCTACACAGCTGTTTGTTCCCAGTACTTTGAGTTTTCTTTCCATTGTGTGACTGCAAATACTCCACTTTCTAGATTTTACAAAATGTTTAAGTGACCACTAAACACAATCTTTCAAGAGGTTTTTTTTTGTTTTTTGTTTTTTCCTGACTACATCTTTTCTGGGAAATGATGGTTCACCGCTTTACTGAATTTAAATTTTGCCTTGGACAATTTCAACCAAATTTTAGTACATTCAATAATCTCCTTAGTTGTTTTGTGGAATGGGAAGTGATGTGGATGTGGACATGCTCTGAGGTGTCCATATCCACAGGATGTCTCTTCTGGAATGAATGTTTAACAAATAAAAATGTCATAACTGCTTCCCACTGAAGTCATTTATAGCCAGCTGAAACATAGGGAGCAGTACTTGTCAAGTGGAGGGTGCTGACATGTTTGTGTCACCAATTATTCTTGTTTTGGTCCAGCAGTATAGTTGAGCTCTTAGTGCTCTCCAATTTAATTGCTTATTTTTATTTTTAATCTTCATAACCACAATACTAGTTCTCATGTACAAAATAAACTGTCTCCTACTCTCAGATGAGCTCACGTATAAATAAAGTACTTTATTATTGATACATTTATAAATCATTTATTTGAGTACTTAATTATTTAGAATATCAGTAAATACTTGAAGTAACTTATTGTAATTGGAATGTTTTAAGACATAAGTTTTTATTAACCAAATACATGTGTTGGTACAGAATGTTTTTAGTGTCCAGAGAATTGTTATAAGGAGATGATCCTTCTCTACTCAGCTATAAGCTAATTAGTGGTACCAATTCTTGCCTTTTATATTTATGTGTGAGGTGTCATGATAATTGGCCCAGAGTTGGTTCTATTGAATGATATGCTACATGTAATTGACATCATACTGGCATTTTCTAGTGTTTAACATGTTTCCCTCTTGTCTTTCTGTTTACAGTTTGCCTAGTTTAAGACCACTGATGGATATTAATTACCTGCCTCTGACAGACATGCGCATTGCAAGAACCTTTTTTTTTACAAATGGAGGGCAGGCACTATATCTCAGCTCCCCCACAGAGATCCAGAGAATTACATACAGCCAAGAGATGTGTGATAATCTGCAGGTATACACCATAGTTCTGTCACTCTGCACCCCTTAAAGTAGTGAAGTACTGTTGCAGTAAATAAGCAGAGGCTGCCATTCCCACTCTTGGACAAGCTCAGAGTTGACAGAAGGTGCTGACGTCAAATATCATATGTATTTCAAATGGATATGGTGTTATAGTATGTATGCATACATGCAGACATGGGCATATTTGCAAAGGTTTTTTTATGAGCCATCACTGTACCTTGATAATAAATGTCTGTAAATGCAGTTTTATAATGCTACCATAGCGCCATCTGCAGGGAACAGTGGTTTTCTTTATGTCACCTCAACAACGACCAGTTTATGAGCTGTTTTGGCATTTTGGTGTTATAACTCTATAGATCCAGAGAACTTATAACAGTTTTCAGTTCAGTTCACTTAGGTCTAGTTGTAGGCACAACAAAGACCACCGCAGGAGGGCTCAAGTTCAGTGGAAGCACAGTTAATTGTGGTTGATTCATTCATTCATGTTGGTTCATTCCAACTGCTCAGAACAG
>JAOWBL010000014.1:14395775-14412207 GCA_028564865.1 Zenarchopterus dispar | reverse complement strand
GCCTCTGGAACTCCCTCCCCCCTGATATTAGGAATATTGACTCTGTCTCAGCTTTTAAGTCTGAACTCAAAACCTACCTATTCAGGCAAGCATTTGAATTATAATATCTCTCTTTTATGTTCTGCTGCAGACTCTGTTGTTTTCAGTTGTTTCAATTGTGTTTTTATGTGTTGATTGTGGTATGGCGGCCTTGAGTGCCATGAAAGGCGCCTTATAAATAAAATGTATTATTATTATTTAAAAAAAAGAAAAGAAAGAAAGATGAAACCTAAGTTCCTAAATTTACAATGTTTCTTTGCTGAGTATTTCCATGTAGAATCACAGTCCACAAATAAAATGCAGATTTGATATAATCTTTAACTATGGAACAAATGCTGTCAACTTGAAGGCTGAGATATGTCAAAGCTGACCATGGTGATAAGTATTATTTAATATCAGCAACACTCGTCTATCTTCACTGCTTGTTGTATCCTCTTCAGGATTGTTTTTTTTTTGTTTGTTTTTTTGTTTTTTAAATTATTATTAAACCTGTATTTAACCAGGTAAAATTTTTGGACCAAATTCTCATTTACAAACAAGAACTGGTGTGAAGGTTGTCTGTACCCATCCTAGTTCACACAGAGTATACACACTCACACTAACTTCTAAGGACAATTTTGAAGACCAAAATGGACCAAACATGCATGTGGGATGATTTGCATTTTTGTCACACTGGGAAGAAGCTGGGGGGCTCAGATAAAATCAGCATTAACACAAGTAGTATGTCCAAACAACACAGAGAAAAGCTTATGCCAAGACTGCAACTATGAACCTTCTTGCCGTGAGGCCACAGCACAGCCCACCATTGTGCAATAAGCTCACCCCATTACCACCACCCCATTACTATTATTTTGTTTTAGAAATATGTTTCTCAGTGAAGTAGGAGGGTCAAGAGTGGTTAAACAGAGATAAATAAAAACACCAGATAAAGGTGTCAATAATTTGCAAGGTCAATAAATTTGAAATGAGACAAGAATTAATCAAAACGAGGAATTATCATGGTTAAATTTCTTTCAATATTTTAGCCATTTACAAACTTAAAGCTATCTCATATTAATTTGATATAAAGTGTCAGTGAATTTTTGACCCTTACGTAATGACCTTGGGGAGTAAAAAGAAAGTGAAGCACAGTATAGGCTGAAAAAGCTAAGTGTTTCCACGTCATTGCCTTGCTGTTATCTTGTAACTGTAATGATGAAGTATTTCAAGTCTCTATTGAAAAAGGTCAACTTGTATTCTGTATCTCCTTGTCATTCACATCAAGGACTATGGGCAGAAGCATCCCCTCAGCTGGTAGAAGGTTATCATGAAAGGAAGAAATCCTAGGAGATGTAGTATTGATCCACCCCACAATTTAATTTGAGGCTGTATATTCACCATAGAAATTATGACAGGAATACTGTCATTGTCTCTCATTAGGCATTTAACAGAGACTTCTCAGTGGATGTTGGTTACTGACTTTACTTATTACTTATTCAGCTTCCCTGTAGGCCATAACATAAATGTTATCATTTGCAAAAAAGTTATTCTGAAAACCTGACTGTATAAATTGAGCTATAAGAGCTGAACACTGAATTCTTTAACATTCAAAATGATGTTAGGACCTTCCACTGTCTTAACCATTACATATACTGTGAAAGCACTCACCTCCATTCCAATTTATTTTTGGCACTAGTGGTCTATATTAGACAGAAGTAGTCTTGCATTATCCTTTTTTTCCTGCTTTGTATCAAACACATACTCGCAGTTCTTGAGGATCTGCTGAATCTGGTATCTGGAATTCTCCACCATCCACTACATGTCATCATGGCATTAGAGGAAGAAAAAAAATCCAGCAATATGAGTTCATTTATAGCTATGCAAAAACTGCTGTAAGACAAACATCAGTCTGAAACATCTGACAGATCTGTCCAGTCTACATTCCTGGAGTTGAATCTGCGGTTCTGCCACTTTCCACCATTGACAGGAAGATGGATTGGTGATGTTTCTCTGATGTGAAGGAGTGCACATTAAAAAAAAGAGCTGTTACTTTGCAGGTGGTCAGCGTTGCAAGGCTGAATTAGAGTGCAGTTTTGGGTCAGAGTCTACCTCTACAACACAGTTATAGAAGTAGCCCATAGTCTGCTTATTTCTACTTTATTAATCTAAAATGGATAAACCTAAATTATGCAGACCTGTAAAGGCTTCAATGAAAGGGATGTAAAAACAAACAAAAATTGTACACTATTGACAGTTAACTTTCTAATCACAGTCTGATTTCACAAGGTTTTGCATGTTTATTTTTTAATGAATATTCTTTAAATGAGTGTTAACTGTCTTGTATTTTTGGGTTTGATTAGGCTGAAGTCTTTCATTTCTTCTCTGGTTTAAAGTTTCTGTTCATACCATTAAATAAAATAATATTGATAATGTTTAAATTGTTAGAGTGGAAGTTACTATTGTTTAATAAGTAGCTCGCAATTGTTTATATGACTTTGCTGTATTTTAATTGTGACTGAGTTTGTCATTAGGGGTTAGTACACAGCTGATGAGGTCATTTCATAGGACTGCTTTATTTTTTTCTCACTTTTATTTCTCCTCTGCTGTGGTTGCAGCATGCACTTCCCTAGAGGTTGTTCAGGAAGAGCATGATAACTCTCCAGAAGAAGAAGCTAATAATCTTAGAATAACCACCTAAATCTTTAAAGTTATATCTTTCTTTTCTTTTTTTTAAAAAAAATTGTATATTTTTCACTTGTCCTTCCAACTTCACATGACTATGTTTGTACTCCATGTCAACAGAAAAGACCAGTGGATGAACTGTATGCACTATGACAAACAAAACAGCTTTGATGAGGACTATTTTACCTCAGCTACAGTATTTTTCTTGCAAGCATAAATATGTTGAGTAGTTTTAATAAGCAATCAAGAAATATGTCTCTATTTTTCTTTTCCATAATAATAATAATAATAATAATAATAATAATAGTTATTTACAACAATACAATAATAAATAGTAATAATAGTGGTTATTATTATTATTGTTAGACTTACCAACTACACAAATTAACAAACCCAATTAATGTTCTAACAAAGTCACTTAACTATTAAACAAAAAGGCAAAACTACAAAATCACTGAAACTCAATTATGCCATCTAAGCAGAACATTCCCTCTCCCATCTTCTAAAAGGAAAATGGCACAGTCCACAGCTTTTCAATCTTTAATTGGGAAGCAGGTATGGTTCTGATGGCCAGCCTGGAAACAACGATAACCCGATGCTCTAAAAAACTCAAAGGAACATAAATTAAGTTCACATGCTCCCTTGTCAAGGCGAACACCCATTTTGAAAGGCTCACACATTAGTCCATTCAGCTTATGAATTGTGAGTTATGTCAATCAGCAGAAAAAAGTTAAGTGGAACATCTTCTGAATTATAAATGTACTCTCCCTATGAAGCTGAAAAACCTCTCATAATAAAAGGAGTGACATTGTTATAAAAACTTAAAGGGAAAAAACTTTGAATGGTGTTGAAAATGCAAATAAAGCTCCGTTTCCTCCGGTACAGTAGAATAGTCCCGGGTAATGTATTTGGGGTGTTTCCATTATAAGAGTCCCATACCAAACTGCACCATTTCTGGGCCCCTTCAGTTGTAGGTCCAAAGAAAAATGGTACGGTACGCGTAGGGTTGAGCTACTGCCGTCACATGACACAATCCGCTGATTGGTGGACAGAAAAACATCACTGCCCATGACAAAAGCAAGCACAAAGGAAACACCAAGTTGCCGTTATGTCAACGTTGGAAACATTTGGAAAGATAATAGGAAAAGGATGCCTGCAAACAACAGTAAACTGTTTCTCTTTGTCACTCACAACCTTCTCTCATACAATGCGGCATGCATTGTACATACAAAGAACCAAAAGCCAAGCAGAACAAAAATGATCTGCTTCATGAACACTATTGTTGTATGTAGCATAACTGTGGCATAATGTTTGCTGTTGCCACATTAGTATGATGCAATTCAATGCATAGGGATTTGGTTTAAACCTCACATGCCCAATTGTGTTCCAACTTGCACTGGAAATGCTCACCTGAATTGGCTGAACCATTCCAAACCACACTGGTCTGGCCCAGCCCAGACTGAGCCACTAAGTGGAAACGGGCTTAAGTAAACACAGTTACTTATCACATTTAAAAAAATGTATACACCAATATTTGTGCAAGCAATTAGGCAAAAAAACAAAACAAAAACTAATTAAGAATAGGTTATGGCAATTCTTAATTAATTAATTAATTAATAATGACTTGGAAGAAAAGCAGTAGCCATGAAAGGTTGAGCCTGGTATGGGGTTGTATCAGTTGGCAATGCTTACACTTCTGTGATGGCAACATTAATACATAAAAGCGCACTGAAATTCTACATCAATACATCCATCCATCTTCTTCCACTTATCTGTATTCGGGTCACGGGAGCAGTAGCTTAAGCACGGAGGTTCAGACTTCCTTCTCCCTAGCCACTTCGTCCAGCTCATCTGGGGGGATCCCGAGGCGTTCCCAGGCCAGCCGAGAGACATAGTCTCTCCAACGTGACCTGGGTCTTCCCCGGGGTCTCCTCCCAGTGGGACATGCCTGGAAAACCTCACCAGGGAGGCGTCCAGGAGGCATCGTCACCAGATGCCCGAACCATGTCATCTGGCTCCTCTCAATGCGGAATACTCAACACTTTATCAGTACTCTGAGCCCCTCCCGGATGACCGAGCTTCTCACCCTATCTCTAAGGGAGACCGCGGCCACCCTGCGAAGGAAGCTCATTTTCGCCGCTTGTATCGCCGCTTGTTTTTTCGGACACAACACACATCTCATGACCAAAGGTGAGGGTAGGAACATAGACCGACTGGTAAATCAAGGGCTTTGCCTTTCGGCTCAGCTCCTTCTTCACCATGACAGACAGATACAGAGCCTGTATCACTGCGAATGCTGCACCGATTTGCCTATCAATCTCCCACTCCATCCTTCCCTCACTCGTGAACAAGACCCCAAGATGCTTGAACTCCTCCACTTAGGGCAGCACCTGATCACCGACCCGGAGAGGGCACTCCACCCTTTTCCGACTGAGGACCATAGTCTCGGATTTAGAGGTGTTGATTCCCATCCCAGCCACTTCAAATTCAGCTGCGAACTGCTCCAGTGAGTGCTGAAGGTCCTGGCCCGATGAAGCCAACAGAACCACATCATCTGCAAAGAGCAGAGACCCGATTCTGAGGTCACCAAACTGGACACCCCCCGCCCCCTGGCTGCGCCCAGAAATTCTGTCCATAAAAGTAATGAACAGAATCGGTGACAGAGGGCGGAGTCCAACCCTCACAGGAAACGAATCCGAATTACAACCGACCACAGCCTCTTTGAAGCCGTCCGGACGTCCTTCTCCGATACCTCTCCAAACGCCTCCCATGTCCGGGTTTTTACCTTGACCACAACCGAAGCTGCATTCTGCTTCGCCTGCTGGTACCTATCCGCTGCCTCAGGAGTCTCACATCCCAAAAAGGCCCTATAGGACTCCTTCTTCAGCTTGACAGTATCCACCCTCTACAGCTAACCACTGGTGTCCACCAGCGTGTTCATGAATTTCTGCCACAACCGGCACAGAGCACCTTACACCCACAGCTTTGGTCAGCTGCTTCGACAATAGAGGCACGGAACATGGTCCATTCAGACTCAATGTCCCCCAGGAGCCCCCGTGACATGGCTGAAGCTCTGTCAGAGGTGGGAGTTGAAACTCTATCTGACAGGGTTCTCACCAGTCATTCCCAGCAGACCCTCACTCTACGTTTGGGCCCACCAGGTCTGACCGGCATCCTCCCCCACCATCGGAGCCAACTCACCCCCACGTGGTGATCAGCTACAGCTCTGCTCCTCTCTTCACCCGAGTGTCCAAGACATGCGGACACAAAGTCAATCATCGATCAATAAAGTCGATCATCGATCTGCAACCCTCACAGGAAACAAATCCGACTTACAACCGACAATGTGGAACGAACTCTGACACCAGCGTACAAGGACTGGACAGCCCTTATTAGGGCCTCCAGCACCCCATACTCCCAGAGAACCACCCAAAGAAGTCCCGAGAGACACGGTCGAAAGCCTTCTCCAAGTCCACAAAACACATGTAGATTTGTTGGGCACTCTCCCATGCCACCTCCAGGACCCTACTGAGGGTGTAGAGCTGGTCCACCGTTCCACAGCCTGGATGAAAACCACACTGCTCTTCCTGAATCCAAGATTTGGCTATCCGGCAGACCCTCCTCTCCAGTACCCCTGAATAGACTTTCCCAGGCAGGCTGAGGAGTGTGAGCCCTCTATAATTGGAGTACACCCTTCTGTCCCCCTTTTTAAACAGGGGGACCACCACCCCAGTCTTCCAATCCAGGGGCACTGTCCCCGACGTCCACGCAATGTTGCACAGGCGTGTCAACCAAGACAGCCCCACAACATTCAGAATCCTAAGAAACTCAGGGTGGATCTCATCCACCCCCGGTGCCCTGCCACCCAGGAGTTTCTCAACCACCTCAGTGACCTCGGCACCAGAGATAGACGACCCTACCTCCGAGCTCAAAGGGTCTGCTTCCTCACTGGAAGGCGTGTCGGCAGGATTGAGGAAGTCTTCAAAGTATTCCCTCCACCAACTCACAATGTCCCAAGTTGAGGTCAGCAGGGCACCATCTCCACCATACACAGTGTTGGTGGTGTACCGCTTCCCCCTCCTGAACCGCGGGATTGTGGACCAGAACCTTTTTGAAGCCATCCGGAAGTCCTTCTCCATGGTCTCTCCGAACTCCTCCCACGACCGAGTTTTTGCCTCGGCCACAACCGAAGCCGCGTGCTGCTTGGCCTGCCAGTACCTATCTGCTGCCTCAGGAGTCCCACAGGCCAAAAAGGCCCTATAAGACTCCTTCTTCAGCTTGACGGCATCCCAAACAGCTGGTGTTCGTGGATTACCACCGCGACAGCCACCGACGACCTTAGGGCCACAGCTCCAGTTGGCTGCCTCAACAATGGAGGCACGGAACATGGTTAATTCAGAATCAATGTCCCCCACCTCCCCCAGAACCTGACTGAAGCTCTGTCGGAGGTGGGAGTTGAAGCTCTATCTGACAGGGGGCTCCACCAGTTGTTCCCAGCAGACCCTCACTACACGTTTGGGTCTGCCAGGTCTGACAGGCATCCTCCCCCACCATCGCAGCCAACTCACCACCAGGTGGTGATCGGTTGACAGCTCCGCTCCTCTCTTCACCCGAGTGTCCAAGACATGCGGACACAAGTCCAATGATACAACAATAAAGTCGATCATCGATCTGCAACCTAGGGTGTCCTGGTGCCACGTGCACAAATGGACACCCTTATGCCTGAACATGGTGTTTGTAATGGACAATCCAAGACAAGCACAGAGGTCCAAAAACAAAACACTGCTTGGGTTCAGATCAGAGGGGCCGTTCCTCCCAATCACACCCCTCCAGGTCTCACTGTCATTGCCCATGTGAGCACTGAAGTCCCGCAACAGAACGAGGGAGTCCCCAGCAGAGGCACTCTCCAGCGCCCCACCCAAGGCCTCCAAAAAGGGTGGGTACTCTGAGCTGCTGTTTGGCGCATAAACACAGACAGCAGTCAGGGGGGTAATAAGTATGCCCACCCCTGCACGTCGCCTCTCACCTTGGGCAACTCCAGAGTGGTACAGGGTCCAACCCCTCTCAAGAGGACTGGTTCCAGAGCCAAAGCCATGTGTCGAGGTGAGTCCAACTACATCTAATTGGAACCTCTCAACCTCATTCACCAGCTCAGGCTCCTTCCCCACCAGAGAGGTTACATTCCATGTTCCTAGAGCTAGCTTCTGCAGCCGAGGATCAGACCACCAAGGTCCCCGCCTTTGGCCACCACCCAGCTCGCATTGCACCTGACCCCTATTCCCCCTCCCACAGGTGGTGAGCCCATCGGAAGAGGAGCCCACATTTCCTCTTCGGGCTCTGCCTGGCTGAGCCCCATGGGTACAGGCCCAGCCACCAGGTGCTCGTCATTGAGCCCAACCCCCAGGCCTGGTTCTGGTGGGGGGGCCCGGTGACCCATGTCCAGGCAAGGGAAAACAAGAACACTTGTTTCCATCCATCATAAAGGGTCATTTGAGCCACGCTTTGTCTGACTCCTCACCTAGGACCTGTTTGTCTTGGGTGACCCTACCAGGGGCTTAAGCCCCGGACAACTGAGCTCCTAGGATTATTGGAACACTCAAACCCCTCCACCACAATAAGGTGTCTGTTCAGGCAGGGGTACATCAATACATTCTATCATTAAGACAGTATATTTTCAAGAAATATTCATACACCTTTCAAGAGGATAATGCAAAACTACATTCAGCAAACATTAAAAAAGTCTGGCTGAGGAGGAGGAGGATATGGAAACTGGATCATCTAGCTGGAGTCCTTACCTGTTCATCATGGGGAATGTGTGGGGGATTTTAAAATGAAAAATTCCACAATAATATTTCTGTACTGCAGCATTTTAGAAGTGTTTGCAGGAATAGTTAGACAAAATGACTTAAAGTCCTCAGCATGTGTCAAGGGCAGGAAAGTTAAGTTACGTGAAAGTCAATGGAAACATTACAAAGTGGTAAGAGCTTTTCTGTGACAAAGTTTTTGGAATGTTTTGAAGACCTGAAATGCAATAATGGATGCAATTAACAAATCAAATTAATTTTTTTCAGTAATATGTTTAAGAAAAAATCTTGTGGTGTGCATTCATTAGGTCAGATTATTCAGTCTGGCTAAATAAAAATAAATAAATAAATAAATCCAAACGACTAGTTCTAGTCCAAATTTATGTTTTAGGAATTTCCCCACTGTAACAAACAAAATGAGAGTCTGGTACAGGTGGCTGTATCCTGCCTGAGACTCAGTAATTTATTCATTGCTTCCGCAGATATTATCACCTTCTGTTTGCTCAGGAAATCACACCTTAAATATAAAGCTATCTGTGATTTTTCTTGCATTATTAATATTAAAAATAATCTGATTATTAAAGTAAATGTCAGTTCAACAAAACATAATTTTCTCTATATCAGATGCAGCTACAAAAGTTCAGGGGATTTAATGTACATTGATAAGAAAATGTGTAACATTGCCCATGTAACTGTCATCAGTTAGTATGTGAATTAAGTGCAACATTGTAGTTGACACAACTATTTAACTAACTGCTTAGGTATTACAACCAGAACAGTTGAACTGGATATAGATGTTTAATATTACTCCTTTGACATGGGCCCACAAATATTTCGACATTTTGCTGTAAAGCAGGGTCATATGGTTATGGTCAAATTTTCTTATATACCACAATTAAAAATAGCAAAAGTTAACAAAAATGCCCTAAAGTAAAATGTGTATGTACTGTTGCATGACTAGGGTCTGCCGTCTTGCTCTTATGTTGTTTTATGAATTCAGGATACAAATGGTGGAAGTTGACTCCCAGTGTTAAGTTTGAGTTATTGCCAGCTCCATAGTGATATAGAATTAATTATGGGAGCAGTTTCAGCTGAGAGAGAAAAACGTTTCAGTCACTAATACGTTTCACTGCTTAATCACCAAAAGCAGGTATTTTGAAGTAAATTAGTCTTTAATAATAAAAAATAATAATAATGTTTTTAGCTGATTTTGCTTGAATATTCTGGTAGCATTCTGGTACTTGTTGCAGTGTTTGTAATTCTCACCACACAAAGATAAATTTGTAGAATAAACAAGAAAGTATTGTGTATCCACTTGTAACAAAGAGGATTAATTATGAAGCCAGTGGCACAATGTCCTGTTGTGAGAGCAGGACGTGGTCCTGCAGCCAACACCACACACCTGCTTTTCATTACCATCATAACTCCTGCCACTGAGCCACACCTGTTCTGCATTCCCTCAGCAGCTACTTGAGCCTTGTGGGACCTCCTGCCAGGCACCAGATTGTTCCTGACCCTGCAATGGTAACACTCTCCAGCTTTTAAACTAGTTTCATGTCATTTGTTCATTCAGCGCTTGATTCCATGTACTCCCGTCCATTACCCTTATCTGGACACTTGTACATCTACCAGTCATCCCTTTGGAGCTTCTCATCCTCCTGGACCATTTGTTTCCTCACAACTCGGCACAGTGCTCACCTGATCCAACAAGCTTGCCATTACCCTGTTATCTCATCCCAGATTGATAACTCTTTCCACACACCAGCTCATTGGACTCTCGATCCTCCTGCCTCTGCACCTTGTCTTGAATAAATATCCTTTCCATACTACTTGTGCAGCACTTGCAGTTGGATCCTGTTTCTCATTCCTACACAACAGTGTCCATCATATGCCAACAGTCAGTGAATGCAGAAAAAATGGCCTGAGAAACCTACATTCAAAGAGACCACCAGTTCTAGCATAGGCATTTGGTCTGCACGCATACAGCATTTTTGATGGTCTCTTTGGTCTAAACTCTGCATGGCATGGGCATCAATATTTCTCCAAAAGATGGCAACAGAAGAACTACACATATTCTATTATGTTGTTGGGCTTCAACAAACTAATGGTTGCTTCCTCAAAAGGACTCAGCATTGTAGATAAGGTACCGTTGAGCCAGGAAAGATTACTGTGGGTTGTGCAAATCTCCTAGTTTTTACGAAATCTGGAGTTCGTACACATTTGTTTTTCAGTTTGTCTGATTTTATTTGTTAAATTTTTTTTCCAGTTTAGTTTTACAGGCACATCAGTAATTTTAGTTTAGTTGCCAAGTTCAGTTTTTGAGGTGTTTGCATTCAGATAAACAAAAAAATCTAGGATTATAGAAGCCTACAAACAGTGGAATTACAGAGCAAAAAGCCTTTATTCTTTCTTTTAAGTAATTAGAATAAGAAAAAAAATATTTTGATAAAGCTGGAAACATTAAAAAAAAGAAACGAAAAATGAAAACCAAGTGAATTTTATCTGCAATTCTATTTAGTTTAAGTTAGTTTTGCATTGTTTCAGTTTAGTTTTAGTTTTATAAAAAATTTGTAGTCATTTTTATTTCAGTGAACTGGATATTCTTTTCACTGCTAGTTTCAGTTTTAATCTTAGTTTTTATCAACTATAGTATGTCTGATTTGGAATAAGGTAGAAAAAGTCATTTTTAAGAGACCATACAAACTTTAATAATAGTCCAGTTGCAAATTTGGTACCTAAATAAAGAAGAAAGGAAGGAAAAGGGCAGGGGGAAAAAACCTGGTGATAAGTAGAGAACTAGCAGAAGTCTTCATTTGATAAAGAAAGCCTCTTTCACAACTTCTTCCAGCTGAACTAAGACCATACTCAAGGAGTGTCGGTCAGTGCTACTTGTCCAAAGAGTACAAGTACAGAATCATTGTAGATGTCTACAATCAAGACACATATGAATACAAAAAGTCTGTATTGTATGGTTAAAAATTTTTTATTGACATCCTTTAATTTGGTTGTTGTACCTCAGCACCCGAAACATGACATATATCTTACTTTGTGGCAACTATCAATGTAAAGGATTTGCTAAAAGTTCTAATTTATGAAAGGGCAGCTCATCCTTCTGATTCCTTTGAACTCTGCATGCTGTATTGATGCATGTTTTTGTCAGGATGTCTGATTCTAGCAAGAAATTAAATCTAGTTTGTGCAGCGTTACCATGAACAATTATTATGGATTTCCATAGAAAAATATCTGCAATTTCTGCAAATTTTATTTCAAGGCAGAAATCTTGATGTCAGCTGCCTAATTAGAAACATTACTGATATGAAAGGTTCACTAATAAAATAAATTTTAAATGCAAATATTTGAGTGCAATTTCGAACTTGAGGAAGAAATGTAAATTCAGGGAATAATACTGATACTCATGACAGCCACTGAGTTACTGTCACAAGCTAATGAAAGTCCACCAACTACACTATTCATACTGATATATAAAACCACTGATCCTCTGTAGAATGCCCAACTATGCTATGTGTACAAACAAGTAAAGTAAAAATTATGAACAAGCAAAATGATGAAAATAATACAAATAAATAATTAAAAATAGATCAAAGATGAGTGCAAGCTGTTTCAAACTGTTCATCATAAATATATATATTTACAGTTTAGCGTTTTTTAAATTGACTGGAAGTCTACTTTATCGCTGCCAAGTCAAGGAAAAACCATTTACGTTTTGACTTTTATAGATAAAAAGCACAGGATCATCTGAGAATGATGGAAATGATTTAGAATGTACTTAAATTTGCCCCTTGTTTGTTTAATATAGATTTGTGAATGTTACTTCTAGTACTCCTTGTTTTCTGTAGTGAATACCCCCTGATATGTTCCTGCACTGTTATTGTGTTGCAATGTTTATACAAAAAAAGAGAAATTGAATCATGTAGTAAGATGTTCTTAAAGAAGCATATGTTGTGATGTTATTCCAATGTAATTCACAATAAAGAAGAAAAAAGAACTTTCTAGAATACCAGTTCAGTGGAACATAACTCAAGTGACCCCTCTGAACAGATGAAAGAAATAGTGTATGTTTGTTAGTTTTTTTGTTTTCTACTGTTTAATGTCTGTTTATTGTAATATACATTCTTGTTAGAATGCCATGTTCAATTTATCATTTGAAAAGTGCAAGCAGAATTGGTTGTTGCCAGAAACTTGCTAAAATGAGACCTCTTGTCAAAAGAATCCATCAAGGTTACACTCTAAAACAAAATGTTACAACAAAGAGACTGAACACAATCTGAACTGTTTCCAAAACATTAATTTTGTTCTTCATTCCTCTATTATCAGTACATGACTGTTTAATACAGATAACTGTAAGTGTGACGCTAAAACCAATGGAGCTATGTCGCCAAAGGAGTCAGTAAGCATTTCTAATCCTATTTTAAAGAGCTTAAATGGGGAAAGCTGGGTAATATCCACTCCGGCATGATTCAAAGCCAGGAGGTGCTGGTGCTAAACTGCACCCAGCAGATCTGGACCACAGAGACAAAGTGTAGGCCAACAGCAAGCTGCAGATGGTCTCACGGGCTACTCCACTCATGCCACACTGGAACTTCACTGGAGGCATCAACAGTCTTGTTGTAAATACATTATGTGTGGCCAACACTGGAAGCAAGGTTGGGATCATGGGAGGTACAGCAAAATATTATAAACTGTGCTTCAGGCTGTTGAAAGAGAGAACAAACACTGAAAGCCAAACTCTGCATTAGCAGTTGTGAGAGTGTTTGAGGGGAGCCCTGTTTCTTTTCAATCCACATTATAATTTGGCTTACTCCAGTTAAGGAAAAACGCAAGTCTCATTAGACAATAATGAAATAAAATGAACAAAATATTTTGAGAACCTACATTAAAACAGTTACATAGACAATATTATTTTAAACAACATTCTACCATTTTGATGAAGCCAATCAGCCTAAACACAGAGAAAAAGTTGTTCAACTGGTCAACATAACACAGTGGCAAGAAAAAAAAAATGGGTGAATCCCCTTGGAGTGAACAGGATTTTCATATTACTAAAAGTTGAAAGGGGATCTGATGTTCATCTAAGTCTCAGTGTTAGACAAAGAAAATGTCCATAAGTTGACAAACAGAAACAGAAACAAGTGTTAATGATTGTATCTTTCTTGAATACATCCATTAAACATTCATAGTTGCAGGAAAAGTTGTGGATCAATATTCTAACAAACAGAGTGCTAACTGAAGTCAATATTTTATACTCATGAAGTACAACTATAACAATGAGATTTAGAGTTACTTGAATAAAAGACACTCAAACATTTTAAGTTTGTTGTTCATAGCAAATGTGTGGCTCTGACTAGGTCCTAGACCAGCGGTAGGCAACCCTAGTCCTCAAGAGCCACTGTCTTGCATGTTTTAGATGTCATGATCATGTCATCAAGACCTATACAAGTCAGTTAATGACACAGTCATTTGTATCAGGGTGTGATGAAACAGGAAAACAGATAAAACATGCAGAACAATTCCCCTCGAGGACCAGGGTTGCCTACCCCTGGCCTATACAATGTATTACATTGTAACTTCAAGCTGTTTAGATACACTGGCCTACAATTAAATAAGTAATGTCTATAAATCGAGACAACCTTGCCGTGAAGTTCCTAGAAGTTATCATGACAAGATAATTACAGACACAACTCAAAATCCTCAATGAAGTAAAGAAGAACCCATGAATGAGATCACTAGAACTGAAAAACAACTCATGACTTCATGAGGGCCCCTCCCATAGCAGCCACCTTATCATGGCGGAGGGGTTTGAGTGTTCCAATGACCCTAGGAGCTCAGCTGTCTGGGCCTTTAAAGCCACTCATAGGGTCACCCAAGACAAACAGGTCCTAGGTGAGGAGCCAGACAAAGCATGGCTCAAATGACCCCACATGACATACCAAAAAAGAGTTCTCATTTTCCCTTGCCTGGATGTGGGTCACTGGGGCTTTCCTCCCCACTGGAGCCAGGCCTGGGGGTGGGGCTTGATGGCGAGCACCTGGTGGCTGGGCCTGCACCCATGGTGCCCAGCCCAAAGAGGAAACATGGGCTCCCCTTCCCACCTGTGGTAGGGGTCAGAGGAGTCAGGTGCCATGTGAGCTGGGTGGTGGCCAAAGGCAGGAACCCTGGTGGTCTGACCCCCTGCAGAAACTGGCTCTGCAGAGACTGCAGAAACTGGCTCTAGGCACATGGAATGTTACCTCTTTGGTAGGGAAGGAGGCTGAGCTGGTGTAAGAGGTTGAAATGTTCCGACTAGATAAAGTTAGACCCACTTCGACTGCTGACCTGACTGCTGTTTGTTCTCATGCACCAAATACCAGTTCAGAATACCCAACTTTTTTGAAATCCTTGGGTGGGGTGCTGGATAGTGCCCCTGCTGGGGACTCCCTCGTTCTGCTGGGGGACTTCAATGCTCACATGGACAATGACAATGAGACCTGGAGGGGTGTGACCAGGAGGAACTCTGATCTGAACCCAAGTGGTGTTTTGTTTTTCACTTCTGTGCTTGTCATGGATTGTCCATTATGAACACCACGTTCAGGCATAAGGGTGTCCATATGTGCACGTGGCACAAGGACACCCTAGGTCGCAGATTGATGATCGACTTTATTGTCGTATCATTGGACTTGTGTCCGCATGTCTTGGACACTCGGGTGAAGAGAGGAGCGGAGCTGTCAACTGATCACCGCCTGGGGGTGAGTTGGCTCCAATGGTGGGGGAGGATGCCGGTCAGACCTGGCGGGCCCAAACGTAGAGTGAAGGTCTGCTGGAAATGACTGGTGAGAACCCTGTCAGATAGAGCTTCAACTCCCACCTCTTTCAGAGCTTCAGCCATGTCCTGGGGGCTCCTGGGGGACATTGAGTCTGAATGGACCATGTTCCATGCCTCTATTGTTGAAGCAGCTGACCAAAACTTTGGGCGTAAGGTGGTCTGTGCCTGTTGTGGCAGAAATTCATGAACGCACTGGTGGACACCAGTGGTTGGCTGCAGAGGGTGGATACTGTCAAGCTGAAGGAGGAGTCCTATAGGGCCTTTTTGGGTTGTGGGACTGCAGAGGCAGCGGATAGGTACCAGCAGGCGAAGCAGAACGCAGCTTCAGTTGTGGTCAAGGTAAAAACCCGGACATGGGAGGAGTTTGGAGAGGCCATGGAGAAGGACTACCGGATGGCTTCAAAGAGGCTGTGGTCGGTTGTAAGTCGGATTCATTTCCCGTGAGGGTTGGACTCCACCAGGACTGCCCTTTGTCACCGATTCTGTTCATTACTTTTATGGACAGAATTTCTAGGCACAGCTGGGGGGCGGAGGGTGTCTGGTTTGGTGACCTCAGAATTGGGTCTCTGCTTTTTGCAGATTATGTGGTTCTGTTGGCTTCATCGGGCCAGGACTTTCAGCACTCACTGGAGCGGTTCGCAGCCGAATGTGAAGCGACTGGGGTGGGAATCAGCACCTCTAAATCCGAGACAATGGTCCTCAGTCGGAAAACGGTGTAGTGCCCTCTTCGGGTTGGGGATCAGGTGCTGCCCCAAGTGGAGGAGTTCAGGTATCTCGGGGTCTTGTTCACGAGTGAGGGAAGGATGGAGCGGGAGATCGATAGGCGGATTGGTGCAGCGTTCGCAGTTATGCGGGCTCTGCATCAGTCCGTCGTGGTGAAGAAGGAGCTGAGTTGAAAGGCAAAGCTCTTGATTTACCAGTCGGTCTATGTTCCTACCCTCACCTATGGTCACGAGCTGTGGGTTGTGTCCGAAAGAACAAGGTCGCGGATACAAGTGGCAGAAATGTGTTTCCTTCGCAGGCTGGAAACACTTAGAGATAGGGTGAGAAGCTCGGTCATCCGGGAGGGGCTCAGAGTAGAGCCACTGCTCCTCCGCATTGAGAGGAG
>JAOWBL010000014.1:14360789-14370951 GCA_028564865.1 Zenarchopterus dispar | reverse complement strand
GGGGAAGACCCAGGACACGTTGGAGAGACTATGTCTCTTGGCTGGCCTGGGAACGCCTCGGGATCCCCCCAGATGAGTTGGACGAAGTGGCTGGGGAGAAGGAAGTCTGGGCTTCCCTGCTCATGCTACTGCCCCCGCGACCCGAACACAGATAAGCGGAGGAAGATGGATGGATGGATGCTGCATGTTTGCAAGAGCTTACGAAACAAATTGTGGTAGATACCTCTATTCTGCTCTGATTCACGCCATGGCTGCTTGCAACAAATTATTCTTTGTCATATGTAATCACTTTTAGTGTATTTGACGGCTTAATGTTTTTTAACCAAGTTTAAATATTGATATTACATTTATTATTTTTCTTATGTAAAGTTACCTGTACTGACAGGCAAATGTTAAGTGAAATAAAACTGAACAAAAATATAGAGTATATAGTAAACATAATATGCTTTGAGGAGACGCAGCTCTACTCTCAAGGAATCACATGCATATATTAATACTTTTTTGAAGATAGCTTACCAGCTTGCTGTTTGTAACGTGAGGAGATAAAAATATTTGTGGGCCTCTCCACTCCCAAACTGAGAAATTCCACTGACTGTTTTCCAAACTTGTGAATCTTGAAGACCTCATGTTTTAGTCCAGTTCCATAGATATAATCCTCAAATATATCAATTCTGTATGGTTGACAAATCCCTAAACATCCAACAGAGAAAAGAAAACAGACAGTTTTGAGGAACTTGTGGCTGATGAAAGAAGGGAGTGTGTGTTATATAGGGAGACTTATCTCATCACACAAATTTAATGCACAAGAACACACAAGGGGTTCACAAAATAAAAAAAAAAAAAAAAACAGTGAATATTAGAAGTTTATGAAAAACTGTAAATAGTTTTCATTTGGGTTTTACCGTGTCTATCACTTATTGTCACCAGGGGGTCTAAGCCATCCAATCTCATGCTTCCTATGTGTGAGAGGTCAGGATCAGCCCAGTAAATACGGTGGTTGAAGTAATCAATTGCCAGTCCTGTTGGAAGACAGAAGCAAGACCTTTATTTACCTGGTAACTTAGACAGGGATCATTGTGGAATTCCTAAAAGACCTTAAAGTCAAGGAAGTTCAAGAATTTGTAACTTGTTAAACTACTTTACTATAGGGCTAGTTTTGGTCAACCTTAGACTGTTTACACTCAGGAGATGTTGCTCCTGTGCTTATGTACAAGTATCACATTTGTGTACCTTGGATATTATACATGATTTTAGGCATGGAAGAGAATATATCAAACATCTTGTTCAAAAACAAGTGCATAAGAGGAACACACTCCAAACTCAGCTCGTTCACTCACTTTGGATTTAAAGAGTTACAATTGTAAAACAGTGACTCACTTCTACTTTCTCTCAAAAGTCTCAGTCGAATATTAGGCACCAGGCCGAAGCATTTAAATAGGTTTATGTTTTTCTTTTTAGAGAACCAATGATGAATTTCTCTCTCTATAGTCAGACTGTTGGTCCCTCGAATTAAGGAGGCCAAAGCAGCTTTTCAAAACTAGATCAGCCGTAAGTGTCTCCCTGTAGACATACTTACACCAACCAAGTGGTGGTAAATCATTCCTGACTTAGAAACTCTCTTTGTATTATTTGTATCTTTTCATATAATTCCAACTTCCCCTGCTTTAGGGTTGTAAGTACAACAAATTCACAATAATAATAATAATAATAATTGTAATTTTTCAGTTTACATCTCATGAAATCCACCAAAATGAGTCCTCTGCTTTTAATTCATCACCAGTTATTCTGAGAGCAGTGGGCTGTCATTTTTCTAGTGTCCGGGGAGCAGCTGTTTGGCAGGTTAGAATAAACTGATAATGCTGACAAATACATCCTTGTATAACTCTGGAGGTGTCTTTAGTAAACCAGCAACTGCAGTTACTTGTCCAGTGTGAGCTCCTTGCACCATGCTGACCAGCTTTGCTCATGTGAAGATGTGACTATTTCTACAATGTCACTTCAAGGAAACACTTATTTTAAAAAATACAGGTCTATAGTTAATAATTATGGATACAACTGGAGGCCGTTTTAAACTCTTCACTTTGCAAAAATAAAGTATGATACAAAAAAACTGCACAATGCCAGAGCTGTCACTTAGTTCATTGTTCAAAGATCTGCAGCTCTTCAGCAAAGGTTAGATGGAAAAGTATGCATCACAGACAGCTACTAAAAAACTGCTGGAAAAAAAATGCCAGTCATTGCATCATTAATCCATATTTGAACATAGTGTGAGTGTTGTTTTAAAATGATAATCTGTATTAGATTAGCATTTATAAGTCTAGGCTGATTGGACATGTAACAGGTTGTTGTGCTGTACTTTGGGGCCTGTTTGTCGAATACCGAAATGTCCTGCACATCTGTAGTCTGAGAAAAATATTGTCAGAAGCTATAAAAAGAGATGACAGTTTGAGCAGCAGCACACATAATGTTATCACTTCATTTGAACAGACAAGTGCAAAGTGTAGTGAGTGTAACACTACCAATGCAGATCTGAGGTCAGTACATGATCAGTGCAGAGAGCAACAGAGTTTAAAAGTAAAATGGAATTACAGTTTATGAGAAGGTTCTACCTGGTAATATTGTTTTATACATGTGGATTTGTACCCACAAAACCTGCCAGTTAACATGTCTTTATACTATGTTTTTTTGATTTTTTGATTTGTTTAAACAAAATTATTGCTGAAATCTTAAGAGTACCCAAAACTAAATGTGGATATGTATTTATACTGTCAAATACATGTTTATTTTTTAAAGCAAAGCTTCTATTTGTACAAGTTCAAGTCAAAGCCAAAAAAATGTATTAAGCCCCAAAGGGAAGAGAGCAGTAGTACACATAACGCATATCTGCATTTATCTCAAGGATATTTAACAGCGCTTCACATTCCAGTCTGCTAACAAAGCCAGCAGTTTATTACTGGCTTTGTTTCTAATATAAACACTGATGTCACCAAACAAAACACCAAACTATTCAAAATATGCCAAAGATCTGACATAATACTTTTGACTAAATACTTTTGTGAAGATGTTTTTGAAAATGAATGCACTCAACCTCAAGAATGGCCAAGAATTATGAGAAACAGTGTAAATATTTTATTTTTAGTTTTACCTTTAAGTATCCTAAGGTACCAGTGTGCCACAAGAAATAAATGTTAAAAGAAATATATATTAGAAATGCCTACCAGTGGGCCTTCGGAGATTTTTTTCCAAAAGCACTCTCCGCAATGATCCATCCATGGCTGATTCCTCTATTTGAGAGTGATCACCAATTACACTCCAGTACATCATTCTGTCAGAGGAAAAGATAAATGGAATACTCCTTGCATTTTTGTAGGAATACTTACAAAAAAATACTTGCAAAAGCACGAATATACATCTATATAGCCTAAAATGGTACATATAGGCTGTTTTTTTTAAAATTTACCATAGTTATAGCAAAATCATGTTGATGTAATATCCATGGGGCCTTAATCTAACCCAAAATACAAAAGTAATTAAAATGCTCTGAGTCTCTGAATGACTTGTGACTGATGTGGACATTTCGTAAAGATTAAAAATTAATAGTAAGAGTGTGAAAGAGATGGTTTTGTTTTGGTAAGGCACCTTTATTTAAGCAGATCTGGTAGTATTCAGTTATGTAAAGAGGCGACTGATCATTTGACTGAACTCGCTGAATAATTAATAATAACACTGTTCAATGTACTGTATTATTAACCAGTGTAAAATTGATTACACTTTCCAACAACAACAACAAAAATCTTATCTACAGTAATGAAAAAAATGTGCACAGGTCTTTGCACTTAAATTTTTCAAATTACCACACCCCTGCACTTAGCAGTTGTTAGAAGGGGGCAGGCGGGGTGTCTGTACACAGCTTACCCTCTGGCTGGGTTTACAGCAATGGCATATGGTTCTCCTGCAATGTCCGTAATCAAGCGGGTGCAATTTGGTCCCTTAAGCTGGCCCACATTTATTGAATATCGTAATTTTGTCCAATGGGCTGTGTAATAACTGAACCAGTGCATCCGAGAGTGATCAGTCCAATAAATGTTGCCTGTGATCCAGTCTGCAGAAATATCTCTGGGACGACGGAAGTCTGAACACTGAAGGTGATAAGAGTCACAGTGTCAGAGTACGAATTCAACTCCTGTGTATTCAGTTTCATATCTTGTTTAAACTGACACAAAGGACCAGCAGATACAACATCTTTACAGAGATATAAAACCAGGACAGAAATACTTACAATATTTTGAGCATTTGATTTCGTCTGGCTCCTTTCAAAAGAGTCTTTGTAAAAAATTCCACCAGGGTTAAACTGTGTAGCCCAGATAAACTTTTGGGGATGAAATAGAATATCCATGCCAATGATGCGGGCATTGTTCTCAATGTGAGCAAGCAGTTTGTGTCCGTGGCTTTGGTTATATGGATAAATGAAGCTTCGGATTTCAGTATCATTTGCTATGTAGAGCACTTGATCCTCTGTTCCTGGAAGATGAGTCATTATTATGTAAGAACAAAAAATAAGGGATGATGTCATTTAATTATTTGAAGGTATCAGTCATTTTATAACTTGGTTCATAAATCAGTGTATGCATGCAGAAATCAGGACAAACTGTTTGATACACAACTTTAGGACCATACCTTTTGCTAAACAGTTTCCATTGATCTCCTTATAATTTCGATCACATGTGCATTTAAAAGATCCTTTAGAGTTAATGCAGTAATGAGGACATGTGTCAAACTGCAGACATTCATTTATCTCTGGAAAATAGATGGACAGGTTCACTTATCAAAAACTTGATGTGACGATAGTCATTGCTAAAACTGAATATTTTTCATTGTTGAATAAATGCTTTTCATGTTGAGTGAAGAATTAAAAACCGACAAATACATTTCAGTACTCTGTTTTCTGCTCAGTTCTGTGGAAAACTTTTTAATTTTTGCAAAACATGAATTTCCTTTTTTTTTTTTAAAAAAAAAAAAAGACCATTATTTTAGGAAAGTAACATGGGTAGTAAAGGTCCTAATCTTGCTACATGGTCCCTTGTGAAATTCAGTATACACACATTTTTCTGTAAAACTAAACGGTATTGTACTTGTATTTCATCAAATAAAGGAAGCTATTGCTATCAACATACAACAAAATGGGTCCAAACCACAATTCATTAGTTCTTTTGCAAAATGTTGTATTTTAATTTCTATACATAGTTTGTATTCTTTTTCAGCCTAATGGACATCAATTATATTTTTTTGAATGTCCTCAGAGGTCCAGGTTAATATTAATGGCTGAAACTGAAAAGGTCCTATCACCAAAATGATCAGAAAAATGGAGGGATCTCCACTTTGCAACTCATTACTACCTAGTCAGTCTTGTTAGCACAATATGTAGTAATCTTATCCAAAAACAGTGTAACCTTTATTGGGTATCCATAAAAAAATAAAATTGTTCGAGAAAACAAATTTCTGTTTTGTTCTTTCAGGAGAATGCATTTTTCAGGTTTTATGTTTTGGCCATCAATATGTTTTTATGACCCCCAGGCATGCACAATCCGCTGATTTTTCACACTGAGAGACTGATGATGTACGTTCTCTTCTTCTGATGTGTGCTCATCTTTTTTTAGTACTTGTGTGAAAATCTTAAGATATATATATAATATACACTGTCAGCTCATACTCAGAAATAGCAGAAACATGGCAGATCTATATTGGCTCAAATGTGATCAGGCACTACTGCAGTACACTAAGAATTTCTATTTTTGTTGACAGTTTGGCATCAAAAAGGATTAATATTACTGGTATTATTATTCAGCTTCATTACTAAAACTTCGATGTCTGTTTGGAGAACAAAATGTCTCCATGCGTACTTCCAGAAGTATGTCATAAGGTGGAAGTACATGATATGCTCAGCTGCAGTCGAATGAAAGCAGCAGCTACAACCACTAGATCTTCTTCTTCTTCCTGCAGCTGTAAAAGGTGTAGCTGCTGTCTTCTTACCATGATTATCATCTAGAAAATTGCAAATGTTTCCATGAAAAATTCCAGCATATGAAACCATAGATGTGTGGAAATATTGGACAGCTGCCACTTATATGGGCCGACAAAATGTGTTGAATATCGTAGGATCTTCCGACCAATGAGTTGAGATTGGTGTAAGTTGCGCAGAGGGGTCCCAAACGGCCACCTTCCGGCAACAATTTTCAAGAGATGGCGATAAGTATACCATTGGTAGGTTTGAAGGCATCCTTATGGAGATCATACAAACTCTACAGCCAGTATGCAGCATGAAATCACCTCATTTTCTCAAGCATGAGTCAGATTGCTCTTGCGAATTGAAAGGCAGCTGTCCTGAGTTCCTGCAAGGGCTGTAGGAAGCTATGCCCCCCCTCCACGAATGTCTAGGAACTCCAGACTTCCCTAGTTCGCATAAACTCACTGTTTGTAGGAACCTTTGTGATTGAGCCTAAGTCTGTGAGTTTGTTGATATACTCAAATTTCATTAAAAGAAATTTCCTGTCTGCAACTAAAAGTAAAAGCCCCCAGATTTGTAAAATAAGGCTAGCAGAATTAGCTATCAGCTACATGACTTTTGATAATAGACAGAGTTTACTTATTATATAAAGAGGGATTTTGTATTATTTTCATAATAAAGGAAAACACTCTGAACTGCTCATACATTACCTTCACACTGGCCAGTCTTTTGGCTCCTCTTGAAACCAGGTTTGCACTGGCATATAGCATAAACATTTGTCTGGTTGCAAATGGCATCCTCCCCACATGGATTTGTTTTCTTTCCACATACATCTCCGCTGGAAACTACAAATAAAAACAAGCCTTTGATAGCTCCTCTGCATATTAGACACCTGCTGGGCTTTTCTTTTGATGTACAATAATCAAGATGGCATCTTAATCATTCATAGCACACCTCAAACATGAGCAAATATATATTATCATGAACAGCAAAATATCATATCTAAGATTGAGAGATTGTTGAGCTTCCTGATCACATTAATTTATATTTGACGCTCTTTAACTCTAGAAAATGCTTCTTTGATGTGTTTGCTGGAGGTAACTGTTGTACTTACATGACTTGCAGTCCTGCTCATCGGAGCCACCATCCCCACAGTCATTGAAGAGGTCACACTGGAGTTGCATTGGTATGCAGCGTCGATTACTGCAGGTGAACTCCGTCTTCCCGCAGGGCCGAGGTCTTCCAGCCACCACTTCTACTTAAAACGCACAAAATAAAATACATATATATTCATGTCATCAAATGAAGCTATTGGGTTAATTATTCATTGTAGATCTCCTGGTCATCTGTATCTTGTCTGTGATGAATTTGCACACTAATTGGAAAAAGTCTTGTGACAGCTGCTTTATTTCAGTAATAACCTTTACTTCAGTGCATGCTGAAGATGAATAAGACACTATAACTTTGACACAATGACAGAGATTGTCTTTATTATTAGCAGCAAAACAGCCAATTTCATAAATGTATAAACAACTCCTCTTACTGCCTTTTCACACATTTTTTCACAGAGTAGTTTAACTAAAGGTGCAGTTTTCTTCTTTCCTTGCAAAGAATATACACAACAAATGCAGCTTTGACTCCCTCCAAGAGCAAGACAATAAATAGGAAAGGTGCATAATGAAGTGATAGGAAGGTGGAGGATAGGATTAAGACGAGATTGAGGGGAATGGATGAAGAGAAGACTGATACAATGTTGAGAGGTAATAGATGGATGGTCGAATCAGTGGAATCAAAGAAGAAGACGAATGGATAACAGAAGGAATCAGGGAGTGAGAGAGAAGAAAAGCTATTTGTCTCTCTCTTTCGTGTTAGCTCTGGGTGATTATTCAAAGAGAATTTGAGTTGAGGCAAAATACTAGAACACAGTGACAGTGTCACTTGAGGCTTTGGAGCTATCCGCCAAATTAAAAAGCCATTTTCACTTTCAAAGAATAAAGCAAAAAAACAGAAATAAGAAAATAGGTGTACTGTAAGTGAGAAATTCAAATATATCATAGGTAATCATCCATCCATCCATTTTCTAGACCCGGTCACGGGGGTCCGCTGGAGCCTATCCCAGCCCATCACAGATGAGAGGCAGGGGTACACCCTGGACAGGTTGCCAGTCCATCGCAGGGCCACATACATAGACAAACAACCATTCACACACACACTCACACCTATGGGCAAATTTTTTTTAGAGTTCCCAATCAACCTCACATACATGTTTTTGGACTGTGGGAGGAAACTGGAGTACCCGGAGAAAACCCACGGAGAGAACATGCAAAGTCCACACAGAAAGACTTCTTTTTGGGAGTCAAACCAGGAACCTTCTTGCTGTGAGGCAACAGTGCTGACCACTAAGCCACCATGCTGCCCCATCACAGGTAATCAGTACCTTTTATAATCACTAAGGGCTATTTGTTGTACAGCCAGCAGAAACGCATACAAACCACATAAAAAGAACCCACAATTAGAGGTCAAAAGTCCACATCAGGATGACTTGTTTAAAATCCAAATGAAAAAAACTCCACATCAGGATGACTTGTTTAAAATCCAAGTGAAAAAACTCCACATCAGGATGACTTGTTTAAAATCCAAATGAAAAAAAACTCCACATCAGGATGACTTGTTTAAAATCCAAATGAAAAAAAAAACTCCACATCAGGATGACTTGTTAAAAATCCAAGTGAATAAACTCCACATCAGGATGACTTGTTTAAAATCCAAATGAAAAAACTCATCAGGATGACTTGTTAAAATCCAAATGAAAAAAC
Organism: Zenarchopterus dispar; assembly: GCA_028564865.1. Lineage (NCBI taxonomy): Eukaryota > Metazoa > Chordata > Actinopteri > Beloniformes > Zenarchopteridae > Zenarchopterus > Zenarchopterus dispar. The sequence continues at coordinate 14,362,131 of JAOWBL010000014.1, read as the reverse complement.
TCCACATCAGGATGACTTGTTTAAAATCCAAATGAGAAAAAACTCCACATCAGGATGACTTGTTTAAAATCCAAATGAAAAAAAAAACTCCACATCAGGATGACTTGTTTAAAATCCAAGTGAATAAACTCCACATCAGGATGACTTGTTTAAAATCCAAATGAAAAAACTCCACATCAGGATGACTTGTTTAAAATCCAAATGAAAAAACTCCACATCAGGATGACTTGTTTAAAATCCAGATGGTGGCAGAGACCAATAATGTCTTAAGTCTAGTTTTTCTCCATTTATGCAAACTGTATCTGCAACAAGGGGAGGAAGATACTCATCTGCCTATCATCTTGATCTGAAGCAAATGTTGAAACTGTTAATGTGAAAAGAAATCTCTAATACAAAATCTGGACCCATGCCTATTTTATTTTTTATACTGCAACCTGTGCAACGGGGCATCTGGCCCAGGAGAGAAAATATGCTCTCAGCTAAAATACATTGTTTCTTTTTAAATACATAACAATTGATAAATAAAATACATTTTCAAAATGGTCGATTCATTCAAAGTTGATTCAAAATGGATGCAAAAACTCATGTCTAAGGAAGTAAAAATGCCTTGTTTTAAAAATATTGGAAGACAATTTTTACTAGTTTTAAGAATTTCAGTCAAGAAATTTTTTTTACCCCTTTTGGCAGAGTTGTTTTTGGTTAATACAAGACAATTTTGACTAGATTTAGGAATATTAGGTTTATTTCTAATAAGATGTTAGAGACTCTTGGCCCCCCATCCCTGAGCCGACACCTTATCGTGGTAGAGGGGTTTGAGTGTTCCAATGATCCTAGGAGCTCAGTTGTCCAGGGCTTAAGCCCCTGGTAGGGTCACCCAAGACAAACAGGTCCTAGGTGAGGAGCCAGACAAAGTGCAGCTCAAATGACCTCCATGACAAAGAAAAACAAGAGTTCTCGTTTTCCCTTGCCTGGAGCCAGGCCTGGGGGTTGGGCTCGATGGCGAGCACCTGGTGGCTGGGCCTGCACCCATGGGGCTCAGCTGGGAAGAGCCTGAAGAGGAAACGTGGGCTTTCCTTCCGATGGGCTCACCACCTGTGGGAGAGGCCATGGGGGTCAGGTGCACTGCAAGCTGGGCGATGGCCGAAGGCAGGGACCTTGGCGGTCTGATCCTCGGCTGTAGAAGCTGGCTCTAGGGACATGGAATGTAATCTCTTTGGTGAGCCTGAGCTGGTATATGAGGTTGAGAGGTTCCGACTAGATATAGCTGGACTCACCTCGACACATGGCTTGGGCTCTGGAACCAGTCTTCTTGAGAGGGGTTGGACCCTGTTCCACTCTGGAG
>JAOWBL010000014.1:14344069-14355781 GCA_028564865.1 Zenarchopterus dispar | reverse complement strand
GATTTTAGCCAATCACGTCTTCGGTTTGGGAAACGCCCACTTCCCTTTAGATGACGGACCGTTGACCATTAATTTGAAACTTACGTCTTAAAACCAAAATAAATAGTGAACTTAGAATACTGTAGTTTTGTTAATAATGATCGGTCCGATGTAACTGTATGCCAGGCGTTTTATTATCAGCCAACAAGAACCGTTACACATCAGCTACGGAACTAACTGAACTATTACAAGAAAACCACAGCAACATGTTCTGGGATTTCTCCGTAACTGTAACAACAGCAAGCAGTATGAACAAACATAACATCATCGTTATCTGCATCCCGCTTTTCTTTCTTTCTTTCTTACTTTCTTTCTTTTTTAAGTTTTGTATCTTCAGACAACAAAATTAAAAGGTATCACTGCTATGGAAAAACTTATAAGGGTATAGGTTGCAAAGAAATAAGGATTCATATTTCAGATGAAATTTACTTTAATCACTATTATAAATGCAACTTCACAACGTAACATGAAAATAAAGAATATTTCAAAACACAAAATACAGCATCTATGTGCTTTTAATCTAAGTATTTACAATTTGGTTTTGACACTCAGATCTGGTCCAGTTGTCTTCAGGGCTTATTTGGCATTCCTTAAGTGTATGCATAATAATCAGTTTTTCTGTCCTTGATCTCTTTTTCAGGATGTGTTGTGCGTAGTTGTGGTTGGTTGAGTTGCACTTGAGTCTTTTCACGTTTGTTGGTTTGTATTTTGTCTGGCTCAATCTCGTCTTCTTGTGTCCAGCTCATTTGGTGTTGTAGTGAGCTTTTCAGGCTGAGGCTCGTTCACAGGCAGAAGGCGTTGTCTGTTGCACCTGTATTCCTTTCCATCTGACACTACTACATAAGAACGAGGTTCAGCACATACCTTGCTCACAACTGCAATCTTGTCATGTCCTCTCTGCATTTGCAATCTCACCACCTGGTTTGGCATTAATGGATTGAGTGGCTTGCTGGATTTGTCATAGTGCTGTTTTTGAAATCCACGCTTTTTTTTAAAGTTGAGTCTTGATAGTGGTTGTCACTTTTGCTGTTGGTTTTAACAGTTTTTTGCACACAGGAAGGGTTGACCGCATTTGCCTTGATAACAGTCTCTGTGCTGGTGAGCCAAGAATGTTGTCTCGTGGCGTGTTGCGTAAATGTAACAGGTTTAAGTAGAAATCAGTTCCATCTCTTTTTCATGTTTCAAGGAGTCTTTTAGCACTCTGGACTGCTCTTTCGCTGAGTCCATTTGACTGAGGATACTCTGGGCTATTTGTGACATGTACAAACTCCCAGTGTGTGACAAAATCATGGAAGGTCTGGCTGGTGAACTGGGTGCCATTGTCTGAGTACAGCTTCTGTGGTATCCTGTGTACTGAGAAGTGGTGTTTGAGTTTTTTAATGACTGAAGCTGATGTTAGGTTTTCAAGTTTGTCTATTTCGAACCATCCAGAATACGAATCCACAAGCACCAGGTAGTGGTGGTTGTTCCATTCGAATATGTCCGTGGCTGTGATGGACCAGGGAAGATCTGGAATTTGGTGCGGTTTCAGCGGTTGTTTCTGTTGGTGAGGCTTCAGACTGTTGCAAATGCTGCATGATTTGACTTTGTTCTCAATGTCAGAATTTATTGTCAACCAGAACACACTGTCCCTTGCTCTCCTTTTTGTAGACTCCATGCCTGGATGTCCTTTGTGTAGTTCCTGTAGGTAGGTTTCATGTAGTGAAGCTGGAACGACAGCTCTGTTGCCTTTCATAATGACATTGTTGTCAATGATTAGTTCATCATGGAAACTGAAGAATGGTTTGATTTCTGTGGGTATTTTACTCTTTTGTTTTGGCCACCCTTGCTGGATGTAGCAGGCAAGTGTTTGCAGAGTAGCATCCTTTGAGGTGTGTTCAGCAAGCTCTTGTAGGGGTTTTGGTGAGATGAGCTGAAGTGACATCACCTCAAAGTCACGTTGCTCTTCCTTTAGAGGTTGATCATACAGCTTTGGTGTGCGAGAGAGAATGTCTGCAATGTAAAGGTGTTTTCCTTTCTTGTACATGAGAGACAAGTTGAACTTTTGTAGTTGCAGCATCACGCGTTGTAGCCATGTCAGAACTGTGTGAAAAGGCTTATTCTGGATTGTGACCAAAGGCTGGTGGTCAGTTTCAATCACCACTGGTTTTCCGTAAATGTAGTCATAAAACCTGTAACATGCAAACACTACTGCTAGCAATTCCTTCTCTATCTGAGCGTACCTTCTCTCTGTTTGAGTTACAGTCCGTGATGCATACGCCAACGGTTTGTTGTCTTGAAGGCATGCAGCTCCTAGACCATGCTGGGAAGCATCACATGTGAGAGTCACTGTTTTTTGCACATCGTAGTACTGAAGTACTGGTGGGCTGGTGATGCACGCTTTAAATTTGTTGAAAGCATTTTGCTGATGTTGAGTCCAGCTCCACACCACGTCCCTGTGAAGCAGCTGATGAAGTGGTGTTGACAGTTCACTTAAGTTCGGAATGAACTTTCCCAGGTAATTGATTATTCCCAGGAAACGTTGGAGAGATTCTGGTGATGGCATTTCATTGATCACGGGGATTTTAGTTGGATCTGCTTTTAGTCCTTCGTTGGTGAATATGTGTCCCACGTAGTTCACTTCTTTGAGTCGGAATTTGCATTTTTTTGGATTTAGTCTGAGTTTTACTTGTTTGGCACGCTCCAATACTTTTTTTTAGATTTTTGTTATGCTCCTCTATTCCTTTTCCTCCCACTAGGATGTCGTCCACAATCACTGCGCATGGATATCCTGTGAATATTTGTTCCATGGCTCTCTGGAAGACTTCAGAAGCAGTGTTAATACCAAAGGACATCCTCAGGAATTTGAATCTGCCAAAAGGTGTTGCAAATGTAGTAAGAAGAGATGAGGCAGGATCTAGTTTGATTTGCCAGATAGAGCTCTCTGTATCCAGAAGTGAAAAGATGGTTGCTCCTGACATCTGCGCTGCTACTTCCTCCACAGTTCGCATGGGATGGTGAGGTCGCATTAGTGCCTTGTTTAAATCCCTTGGATCAATGCAGATACGAACATCATCTGTATCCTTTTTATGTGTTGAGACCATGTTGGATACCCATTCTGTGAGCTCCTCCACAAGTTCAATTACTTCCAAGGCATTCATTCTTAGGAGATCCTGTTTAACTTTTTTCTGCATGGGAAGAGGAATGCACCTTGGAGGGTTGACGACAGGTGACACATTTGGGGTGGGTTTCATTAAGTAGGTTACAGGTAAGTCACCAACTTCATCCTTAAACAGGTCTGCGTATTCCTGAAACACTTTCTGTGCTACTGTCTTGTTCTGATCGGTGTCCATATGGTAAACTTCCTTGCTGAAGCTAACCAGTTTCATTTGTACACTGTCCTTTAATCCAAGAATGGATTTCACGTTGTGTTTTACAACTTAAAATTGCAGGTCAAATAATTGTCCAGCTTGCTTGTACTTTAGAGTAACTGTGCCTGCGAACTTAATCTTTGTGCCTCCAAAAGCAACGCGATTTAGCTGTTTTTGTGACTTGTGCAGGGCTTCGTTATTGCAAATGTCTCTGTAAGTGTCCAATGAAATTACATTGCACTTTGCCCCAGTGCCTACTTTTAGTTTGAGAGCCTTGTCAAAAACTGTGACTGTGCAGTAACCTTCTTTTTTGTGATTGTACTCTTCCTCCACCGTTAGGTTCTCAATACAAAATGTCTCATCGCTATCTGGATCAGTATCTTCTGAAATTTGGTTCACTTGTTTGCCTCTTTGATGTGGTTTTGCCAATCTGCATTGTTTTTTGTAATGATTGTATTTTTTTGCAGATGTGACATTGTTGTCCAAAAGCAGGATATTGCTCCCGTTTGGCTGGATGTGAATCTCCACAGTTTCTGCAGTTTTGAATGTTCATTGGGGGTTTATTTATTTTTCTCTTGAACTTTCCAAGTTTAATTTGTACAGCATCCACATCAACAGATATAATATGTTTTGGTGTAGAGGGCTTTGCTCCATGAGCTCGCTTATTTGGCATATACGCACCGCTTTGGCAAGTGTGAGTTCCGTCTCTTTAAGCAGGGAACCTCTGACGCTGTCACTGGTTATTCCACACACTAATCTGTCTCTGATTAGCTTGTCTTGTAATGCACCAAAGCTTCAGGTTCTAGCCATGTTCTTTAATGTGCTCACACATGCCTCAATAGTTTCACCCGGTTTTTGTTGTTTCTTGTTAAAGTTATCCCTCTCCATTATAACATTGGTCTCTGGGTTACAGATCTCTTCGATCTTTCTTTTTAGACATGCAGGATCTTCCCTCAACTTCTACTACGCCTTTAGGCGACACGACTGCAGGGGCATACGTGAATGATTGCTCTCTTTTGATGGCCTCTGGTCCCGCAAGATTGAGGGATATATAGGCCTTGGTTTTGGCATTTTTATCACTGTGGGCGGCGGCGATTAAAATATCATATTCACGCTCAAACTTACGCCAGTTTTCAGCGATGTTGCCGTCAAAAATGAGAGGATCTAGGCGCTGCAATCCGTCTGCCATGTTGCGTGGAGATTACTTTTTGTCGTCCTTGCCGGCTCCCTCTTTTCTTCTCAGACTGTTCAGGCTTTATAGAAAATCCCACTTCTGACACCATGTAGATTTGTTAATAATGACCAGTTCGTTGTAACTGTATGCCATGTGTTTTATTAGCAGCCAACATGAACGGTTACACCTCAGCAACACGAACTAACCGAACAACCCCAAGAAGACATAAAACCATAGGAACACCTTCTGGAAATTTTCCGTAACTGTAGCAACGGCAAGCACTATGGACAAACATAACATCACCGTTATCTACAGTGTCAATACATGACAACAGTTTAATACTGTAGTTACTCTTACTAGAAGTGGGCCACTGGGCAAGATGACTCCAAAGGCACAATGTAGAATCCCCAGTGAGGTGAAGAGGGACTTAAAGCTAAACTCATAAAGTCATCACTGAAACCTAGCAAACAGCTCTGCTCTTGATCCTCCCACTGTGCAAGTCACTGAACAAGCAGAACATCAGTGGAATTTACTATTCTCCAAAAGAAACCTTGCTGAAATTTTCCAGAGACCGACCGGGCCATCTGCAAATCTGTTGAGAAAATAATTTGTGTCCCGACGAATCTATGCAGATTTAGCTGAGTAGCTCAGAAATCCTGAGCTACTGAAAGAACTTAATTGCAGTCATTGCTACAAGTTTCAATCGGCTATTGATTCCAAGGGTTCAGTAATTTTTTCCTTCAATGTTTTGATTGTTTAAAATTGCATTTAATTAAGACAGACACAATTATTGTGCTTATCTTATATTACGACTTGTATAAAGATTGATCACTTTTTATGGCAAGTTGATGTAGAAGCAGAGGACAAGTTTCAGTGTGTTTCATAAGATATGTACTAACACTATTAAAGATTATCTTATCTAGAAAACCACTTGCTTCCAGGATATTTACATGCTTCTTCATGACAACATATATAGCACAATAAATATTTAAGATAGATACAAATTTTAAACACAGACCTCATCTGAATTATCCAAGCAGTCATGGTCTCCATCACAGCGGAATCGGAAAGAAATGCAATCTCCATTTGCACAGGCAAAGTCTTTGTGATTACATGTGACTGGCTCTGCATAGAGAAAAGAACACAAAGGATACAAATTAAGCCAGCGTGATTTCTCCAGCATCACACACAGTCATCCCCGAATGCAACTATCAGCCAAATGTTCTGTGTTTAGAATCATGCTAATGCTTTGGCAAAAATTGTCATTTTATCTAATTAGTGTCATTTTGTATTAGAAGTGGATAAACTGGCAAAGCTGATCGGGATGCAAATACATTCACTGATGCTCTCAGAATAAGGGGCACCAGTGTTCACTCTGAAGCCAAAAATCTTGTATCTGCCATTTAATGCAAGTTTGTCTCTGAGGGTGATGTTAGAACGCAGCTAAAAAGCTGGCTCAGATCCACAGTCTGGGCCCTCCCCCTTGTTATCATGGACTGTTAGCTTGGGCTTTTTGTTATGAGTCTTGCTACAGGAGAGACTCCCAGCAGACATTGCAGCAAAATCTGATATACAGCCCTTCCATTGTCTGCTGGTCCACCTTGATGTTTTTTTTCTTTATCCATCTAACACTTGACTGGCCTTTATTTGCATTTTAAGTGACAATAATAGGAGTGGGGACTCAAGTGAGTTAATAAATCATGCATAATGTGCATACTCTGCAAAACTACACTTGGGGCTGCATAAACTCATATAATGAACAGAAAGAAAAATCTTCCCATACAAGCACACATACCGGTATATGGACTTGAATATAACACAGGATGCAAGATTTAATAGTGTGGGTCAGCAGTGTCATTTCACGAGCAGATAAAGAGTTTGAGCCTCCTGTTTTTCTCACAGAAGCAGAGAAAATGCTAGTCCCTGACCTGTGCTTCATTCAGGACGTTTAATGGTTCAGCATCCCAAACAGGGCAAACAGTATCTTTGCAGACCCCTCACAAACTTCTTAAACTCATTCCCTGCACTAAATGTTACAGAGCAATACATAATAATGGTGAAATATGACCATGATGATTTGGCTTGCCTTCCTGCCTCAAGGACTGTTCAAATATAAAAGGAAACTAAACTCCCCTATTTACCAAAATATCCTAGAGGAGGTAAGTCAGGGTAGCTATCTGCAAATGGCACCTTAGCAGAAGTTGAATGATACAGCAGGACAATGACCCTAAGCATCAAATAAAATCCAGCAGAAAACAGCTTGAAAAAGAAAATTCATCTCTTAGAGTGGTCACTCTGAGCTTGGACCTTAACCCCATAGAGATGCTGTGGAATGACCTCAAAAATGTTGTTCACACCAGATGTCTGACAAATGTGTCTGAGCTGAAGCAATTCTGGAAAGACAAAAGGTGAAAAACTCTCCCTGAAAGCTGTGTAGGTCTGATCCAAAGACAATGAAAATAAATGCTTGAAGATACTATTACTAAAGAAAAAAGCTTCACCTGCTATTATCTCCAACAGTTTATCTTTTTTTCCCAGCTTTGTGACTGTTCATTATGAGTTCAATACTCACAAAAACAATTATTAATGTGCATTGTCAGATGTGTCATTTTGCGTCTCCTACTGTGACTTTAATGAAGATCAGTTAAAATTTTATGACAAGTTAATGAAAATAAAATAAGGAACAAAAACAAAATAGCAATTTCAAGGTGTTCACACACACTACTGTAGTAGTTTGTTAATTTAAGACTACATAACTATTTTTAATTTAAATTCAGGTATCTGTCATCTGTGCACTGACATGAAGTTAACCTAAACCAAATATCTTTTTTTTTGTGTTTGTGATCCTGTACAAACAAGTTGTGTCTGAATATGTACAAGTAGAGTATAAATATGTGGGCGTGGTGTAGTCAGGTGTTAGCAAGGGAGTCTAATATATACATTGTATGTTGTGTTGAGTCAGTTGTGAATAGACCAAATAGACAGAGGTAATATCAAGAAACATAATCAGGTACTCACTGCAGCTCTCCTCATCTGAGCCATCGCCACAGTCATTCTGGCTGTCACACCTCCAGTGGTCTGGGATGCAGTTGTTATTCTCGCAGCGAAACTCATGAGGTCCACAGGTCTTTTCATCTTTTTCATCAGGAGAAAAAAAAAATGAGAAAATGGCTTCAAAGAGCATGAATGTTAATATGGTGCTAGCTATCACATTTTCTATGTGTAATCATCATTTCCTCTGGGTTTTCCCTGAGCAATTCTATCTCTGAGTTCAAAACACAGTGTGAATTCAAGGAGCTAACACACCATGAGATAAAATACCTGACTTGGCTACCAATCATCCTCAACAGATTTGTGACAAGAAGTTGTCACAACTGAAAATTCTTGAATTCATCAATCTAAGGATAATTCAGTGCACAACAAATACAGACTGTTTTATGGTTTTGATATACATCACATTCACTCTCTTTCTTTTCCTGTCAGAGGAATAGCTAAAGAAGACGCAACAGTTAATGGGAAGTGTGATATTTAATTTGAAATCTTCAGAATGTGACAGAATCTCACTTGCTGCTCTGGAGATCATCCCCTATTTGTCATTTATCTCTCTAATGAATGGGAGAACATTATTCATTCTTTACCTATTTCAACCATGATATATATGGCTGGCTTCAAACCTAGCAGGTGTGTTTCTGGGGAGGAGGAATAATTACAACACTGACTATGAGGACATTCTGATGAGGGATTATTTATTTTCCTGTTCTGTCTCTTTGGGTTAGTATGGTGAAAACTGAGTTTTTGAAACTGTTGGAATGCACTACATAGTATGATGTGAGTAAAGGCAAAATCTGCAGTATGCAAGAAACACGTAGATGATGTGCTACTAAAATTTCCTGAGTTCAATAGAGCACTCTACTCTGCCTAAGGTAATGGCCCATTACAGTAGAAGCAATGATCACTGTACTATTATGCGGCACATTGTGTTGTATGACCACCATGCAGTGAAACCTTTTGCTACACTGTGGTTTTGTATATCATCATTTGACACTGCTTAATCACGTAACTTTTCCCTTTATTTCTGTGACCTCAAAAATAGTTATGACAATGATGTCATGGTGTTCTGTCTGAGCAGGGCTCTGTTGTTAGAGTTCTGTGCTGGTCACAGTTTGTTCATAGCAAACACCATGTTCCACAAATGCACACGGCAACAGGACACATTAGGCCTCTTCTTAATTTTTATTTATTTTTTGTCAAATTGCTAGATAGCACTGCTAGTTTTCTATTCCAGCTATAAATTGCGTATACAGTTTTTTTTTTTTTGACAGTTTATTAAATTTATCATAAACACTGAGGAAATGGACTGAATTCATAGTTTTACTACTTATATAGCACAGATTTTCTCGTTAAGAATGTGTGGAAGATTAGCCTTAGATTGAAGTATGTTGATCCCCACAGGCATGGGGAAAGACTGCATGTAAAATGTTAGATTAGTTAATCAGAGAACGTCTTACATGTGATAAGTTTCTATGTTGACAACACTTGATTTGTGTGTTTATGTATGTGTCTGGGTGCACCGGCAATTACTGAAAAGGACACCAGCAAATCAGAATGGTTAAAACAATAATAATAATAATTTTTAAAAAAAGGAAGAATCAAAGTTTTGGGATGGCCTTGCCAAAGTCCACTCCACAAACCAATTGAAATGTCCATAAGAGAGGTTTGCATAAGTGAGTGCTCCAAAACCTCACTGAACTGCAAAAATGAATGGACCAAATTTGTACTACAATGATGTGAGAAACTAGCCATACAGATATAATCATACAATAAGTAATTACCTAAGTCTCTGGAAGCTATTGAATTGGCCATATGATTTTTTCCCTTTTTGAATTTACGTCTCACATATATTTTTTATGAGTACATGCATGTCCTGGTTCCGCAGCACATGAGTTAGTCTCTTAATCCGGACCAACATTTGTCTCTCCAAAATAGCTTTGATAACAACTACCTCTAAATCAGTGCTGTGGCAATTGCAAATGGAAGTTGCTTTCACAGATAGAAATAAGTGACAAGCTGCTACTGCAAGGAGGGGGCAGATTGAAGGAACGGAAAGATATATTTCCGTTTGAGAATGGGCACTTATTTTTTCTGGAATGTTGGGCCATTTTACCTGTCCATTCAATACATAGCCCTTTTAAAATAATAAGTTATACACAACTGTGCTCAACTCGTACGTTAAACAAACACCTCTGTAAATTAAAATAATTTGATAAACCAAGGGGAAATTTGACATGTTCAACAAATAAGATCCATCCACAGATAGATCTGTTTGTTAACTAGTTACATATTTTGAGGCATTGGCCAAAGCCAGATTTCAGTTTAAAGGATAACAGTAGTATCAGTGGTATCAATTAATCAGCCAGCCAACTATATTGTATATTTTTAGTAACAAGTCCCAATAATTCAGTTTCTGACTTTGAAAATTACCCAACTTTATCGAGCCCAACGATGACAATTCATTTGTAGCATACCCCACCTATGAAATCAAAGCCCACATCAATGGTCAATGAAAAAAAAAAGAAAACTACATAAAATAAGATTACGATAACAATGAAATAGCTAGCTGGTATTGTTAAAGAACCATCATTAAAAGTATGAATGTTTGAATATAATAACATGATAGCAAATAGAGTAAAAGAATGATGATTAGTTCAGAGTCTCAGAGGTACATGATAACGGTAAACTGGCCAGATAAAATAAAACTCTTGTATACTGCTACTTACCTTCTTAACTGCCTGATTCTCCAGAGGGAATAAAAGCCTCTTTGGCAGGAATCTTTGAGAAAAGCTTTACAGTGCCACATAGATTATTCTTGTCTTTAATATATTTTGAAATACTTTTAAAAAAAGAACACTAAAAGATCAACTTTGTGATATTAAATGTGTTTAGTTTCCCAGTTCAGGTTCCCAGAACCTGGACGTGTTTGTCATGTTTATCACTGATACATAATATATGAATCTACATCAAATCAATAATGTTTGTATGTTGTATCTGGAGACCCTGTGCTGTACACTCATGTGCCCTACCTGTGCCACAGCATGAGTGTATGTTAGGGGAGTGGATGGCAACAAATGGGACAGTTTGACTTGGTAGCTTTTATTTTCTTCGACACGTTTCTGGTTATGTTTTAAGACACATTTCTGTATTTTTTTCCAGTAAAAATACTTGTTGCTCAACATTTGTCCTCACTATTCAACAAGTGGAGACCTTCTCCATTTTCTCTGTTGCCATGTCTGATGTCTCTGATAAAAGTAAACAAAAAGAATCTCTGCAGTCCAACCTACAGTGCTGCAGATGTTGTCATCACACCATTTAACAAAGGAAGGTAATACAACAACAATCCCCTGAAAACCTTAGCAAAAGATGGAAGATGGGATGAAAGATCATCAACTAAATTAGATACCTTGAGGTCTTCAATGAGTGATAAATTACTTTCCAAAAAGATGCTCGAGCTGGGAACACAGAACTATACACAGTATCTACTGGAACCATCATTGAGGCTAGTAAGCTGATGTGAGCGACAACAGCTGTGATCCCAAGAGTAATACTATTAGTAAGAGTTTACAAGAGTAATACTAGTACAGCAGCTATCAGAGCAAAATGAAGGTGCAATGAAGAACTTCCCAAAACAAACTCTCTATGCCTGAGGCAATGGCATTGGAAGACTCCCAACTCTTGCTACACAGTTGTGAAGGTAGACTTAGAAGCAGAAGCCAGAAAAATAAGTCGGTGGTTCTCCACAAAACCCTTCAAAGTGTACATTCAAAGTGACAGAGTAATAAGATAAGAGTTGTTGTGGTTATGAACTTGTTACCCTAACCCTTCTCTCCCTGCAACCAAGGGACGATCTTGATGAGGACCATGTACCAGCACACCTGTAACCAGCGGGCACTAATCAGCCGGCTTCTTAAGCCACCCTGCCCTGGTCTCCCTTGCGGGAATATTGTTCTATGCCTCTGAGATATAAGTGTATTTCCCGTGGCTGTGGAGATTTTTTTTTTTTTGTCTGCATATATTATAATGGTTAGTACCATGATTTGGTAAAACCATTTATCCAAAGGTATATATATGCATTTTACTCTTTAAGCAGACATT
>JAOWBL010000014.1:14318299-14334219 GCA_028564865.1 Zenarchopterus dispar | reverse complement strand
TTTCCTTGTAACACTGTTTTATCTTTACCCTACAGTGTGAAGCACCTCAAGGCGACTTTTGTTGCGAATTGGCGCTATATAAATAAAACTGAATTGAATTGAATACTGTAAGCCATAGTGTAATGGACCACAACAACGTATGCTGGTCACAGCAGTCATGGGATCAGCTTTCTGTTAAGCTGTTGCATAATCACCTAGTGTACATACAAAGCAGTATGGAATTAAGAAAAGGGCCAGTTTCCTGATTTTACAACATACCCTGTCATGGCAAGGTTACCAAAACAAAATGAAAAATAAAGGGAACCAAGAAAAGGTAGAGGGAACATAACAACACTGAGAGCACAATAAACAGACTAATGTGAGGAAGGTGAGAAAGGAGTATGGCCTTTTCTTGAAAAACGCATATTACACTATTATCACTACTGATTTTGTCTAACTGCCTTTAGCATTATATGGAAAATCATGCAAAATAAAACAGGAAATGACAGAGAGATCAAACTAAACAAAACTAAACAATGAACATAGACAATCAGGAAAAATCAAAGTAATCTTAAACCATCATGTAAAGCCAAAATTCAGTACATCACGCCATTCAGACACAGTGGCATGTTGACATTATTCTTTATGAATAGTTTTTAACCCCCCTCCCCCTCCTTTTTCCCCTAAAAGAAGACAATTTACTACCATTCTTTAAAATCTAGAACTTCAATATTGGGCCAGAATTTATAACAAATCTGCATGGAGCAAAAAAAGCATCACAAGTTACTTTTATTTGTGGTAGGAAGGCATATTTTTGCAGAAAAACCAATAAATAAAGTAACCATTTGGCTGATCTCAAAAGGATATGTGATGATAAGTTGAAATAATGCACTTAGGTGTGTATACCTGGTACACTTAATATAGAGGTGAGTATTTGTATATATGTGATTAGGTAACAGAAGTGTATCTAATAATGTGGCCGGTGACTGTGTGAGGTCAGTGATTCGTGTGAGAGGCTGCTGCAGAGAACTGCAATATAAAGCACATCAAACATGTACAAGTTAGTATGACTATGGGAGAAGACTGTAAAATACCCGTGAAATGATTTCCTGTAAATCCCTTCCCAGATTTTGTGATAATCAAAAGTCAGACATGAACATTATCTGCAACAGCTTTAAAGAAGCACAGCACTATTCAAAAGAGCTTTGCATGGGGCCCTCGTTAGAACCAATGAATCTCTCTTCCAAATCAGAACTCCAAGTTCCTTTCTACCCTTGTGGAGGGTAACTGAAAAATCATGAAGGACTAGGCATGTTTCAAACAGAAAACTACTTTACAGAGGTTTTTTGCACTATTTTCAGGTTCAATTTCAGAAATTGATTTTGGAAATAGCTAATTGAGGCTTAGGATTGTTTTTTTTTTTTAACCTTATCTCTGTTACCACAATTTAATGGTGCAAGTAACACTTACCTGTTTCAGAATGGTGTAATTTGAACCATCCACACTCAGTTTGCGGATTTCATGGTGATCTGCCATAATAAGAAAGGGTTCCTCAGCTGAAATAAAGAAAAGAGGAGTTACAGCTCTGCTCTGAAATTCTTTAAGTTTGAGAAATCAAACATCACACCTGACCTGACAGAGCCTTGCATATGTTTGGGTTTCGACCCAAGGCTTCATAACCGTCCACACACAGACACCTGTAGGACCCATAGGTGTTGATACAGCGTTGGCTACATGGAAGGGTAGTGGAGCATTCATCGATGTCCACACAAGTTTTCCCATCATCTTTCAGGCGGAAACCAGGCCAGCATTTGCACTGAATAAAAAATAAATAAATAAATAAAAATAAGTGTAAAAAGCAATAAAATTATCACAAAAAAACCTGCCATGGAGCTTCTACATTGTTAATAAACCATCAAATACTTCTCAAATATGTAAATTATTTACTTATGGCAGGCATGTGAGAATAGAAGTGCACTTAACCAATCACGAAAATAAATCATTTTCTCTACCCCACAGAAATGACATAAATCCAAGCTTTAAACTGTTGCAGATGTGTTTTAGAAATGGTTTTCTGATAAACTATGTTATGGTTTTGAACTTGTGGCTAACCCTAAACCAGGGGTGTCCAATCCTGGTCCTCGAGAGCCTCTGTCCTGCATGTTTTACATGTTGCCCTGCTTCTTCACACCATGACACAAGTGGTTGTGTCATTGACTGACTTGTTCATACCTGGGTGACAACCTGTTAATGACCATTAATGAGAATCAGGTGTGCTGAAACAGGGGACCATCTAAAACCTGCAGGATAGTAGCTCTCAAGGACTAGGATTGGACACCCCTGCCCTAAACCCTCTCTCCCTGCAGCAGGAGTGCCTGGGGATGGGGCGATCTCCAGGAGCACTGGGCCCAGGTCCACCTGCAGCTCATAAACCCTAATTAGCCACCTTTTTAAGTCACTTCACATAGATCTCCCATACAGGATTATTGCTCATCATACTCCACGCCACACTGGTGTTCTCTGAGATCTCCTGCTGCTCTTCTTAAGATTCCGTTCAGGCTGATCGCCTCTAGAGAATTTTTGTACCTTAGATAGTTATAAGTTATGAGTTGTTACCCATGTTGCTGGTGATTTTTTTGTTGAGCCTTGTTTATAGTCTCTGGAAGAAGCCCTCATTGGGTGTTATTTTCTTATTATTATTTTCTTATCTTATTTATTTTCTTATGAATTACTGTTGAAAGACTGAATAAACCTCCTGTGAATGACACTCTGCAACTGGGTCCGGGATTCTTTGACCGCCCGTAACAGAACTCCTCTTCTTGTCCACTTCTGGCTATGTTGAATACTTAAATCCACTTTTGTGGGGGGTTGTTTTGTTTTGTTTTTTGTTGGGGAGGGGTGGTAGGAAAAATAAATATAGCTAATGGAAAAAAAAAAAAGAAAAAAATTCAGTTGACACAGTTAATGTGATATCATTGAAATGCACGACATCCACAAAAGCAAATATCTAAATGAAAATATTAATATTATGAAATTTGAAAAATTAACATAAACCTGCTTGTCCTTGGAAGTTAAAATCAGTGTTTGAAAATAAATTGTTTGTTAATTCATGCATGATCATATTAACAGCAAATTTTACATAAATCAACAGAGCTGTGACCGAATGTCAAATCATGTTCATGGAGATCATCTTGATGTAAGCATGACCAAAACATGTATTGATGTCACGTAAAAATCTGATTCACCACTCCTCATTGCAAAATGGATCAGAGAAATAAACAGTTTTGTTCTACTTAAAAAGATCATATAAGCTTGGAACTGGATATACCATCTTTTAGAAAATGTATTAACCATGTTTCAACTATCTAATTACTTTACCCAGAGGCCTCCATAGGGCACTGTAAAATAATCTGTACTTAACATCTTTTGTGTTCCTACATGGTTGAATCAATCTCTATACCTTAAATCCAAAAAATGGAAAATAATGTGTACAAAAAAAAACTTTGGCAAGTTATGCTGTCAGAAAAATACAGAAAAAAAAGACATGCACTTCATACATATAATGGCATCAAAGCCACAAATTTTGAGCTATACTCCTTCAGCTCAAAATTCAATTCCACTTCAGTAAGCAAGACTCTCCAAAAATAACTCAGAATGCTTGTATCAGCTGCTCCTCACAACCTGCAAATCCCTTTCTTATCCAGAGTTATAAGCTTGAGGGCCTGTCTGCTGATCTCTGTGGGTAGGCCACAAATGGATGAGGTGAGGCTTGCACTGACGCGATCTCTCTGTTCAGTTTGGCCTGTCATGACAAGGAAGAGCAGTTTTCTGTGCTTTCAGGCACTTTTCTGATACGGTAAACACCTTTTTGTGGGGGAGTATAGATGGAAAATCCAGGGATGAAGGTATAAAATTACCCCACTCTGACAACAGAGATGTGCCATGAAACACTCAACCTTAATATCTAAATGCAATGCCAGAAAAAGCACAAAGGTACAGCACAGGTATAGAGCTTGGAGAGTTGTTGGCTTATCATTAACCCTCCCCCATCATCTTCTACTTTACAACTTTCAAGGTTATTCAAAAAGTGAGAGACTACCTGTACATGTGCTCCCACCCATCTTTATCTGTTTAATGATGTGCAAAGTGAGGCTTGATATATTATCAGTCATTAATCATTCAGGTCCACACTGCTAGCAATGTGAGCTACCTCCTACTGAACTGGAAATGTTGCTGGTGCTTAGAACTGCAGGTCGGCTAAGTCTTTTAATTAAAATCTTACACTGCAGTGACATTTTTATATTGTAATTCGAGTCACAATGACAGAAGTAGGACATATTATAGCTGCAAGTCATATTTGGAAATGCACCAATCTTTCTGTGTTTGGATTTCTGTTTTGCATCTGACATTGACATATGCTGTTCTGCTTTTTTATATCTTAATCGACTTTTTAATTTACTACACACTCTTCTGCTGTAGTTTGTTTCATCATAAAATGGATGCATGGATTCTAATGAGGATCAATCCATGACTAGTTCACTGATCTCTTACCTTGTAGCCTACAGTAAGATCCTGGCAATCCTGTGTGCACCCACTGACTCTGCGATTCAAGCACTCGTTTACATTGCAGTTCCGCTCATCTGACTGGTCTCCACAATCATCCTTCCCATCACACAGATTACCCTCAGAAATGCAGCGCCCATTGGAGCACATGAAGAAGGAGCCATTGCACAAGCTTCCTGAAAAGAACCAAAGATGACTGTCACTGGCACAATACCCACACAATATTTCCTCAGCAAAGCTTGGGAATGTTTTGAATTTGATCTTGCACACACTGATGTCTTTTGGGAAGTCTCTTCATGGTTGAAGCACCTTTTTTGCAACCCCACCAGTTTACTTGGTGAGTGATGCTGCTAGCGACACTGAGGAAGAGATTCCAGCTGAGAGCCAAACAGCAGTCTTACCTGCAGCAAGGCATTTTAGGTTCAAAGGCAGTTCGTCAGAGTGATCGGGACAGTCTTCATAGCCGTCACACTCCCACTGAGAACTGAGAAGACAGCGGCCATCCCCGCAGCGGAATTCTTCAGATCCACAGGAGCGATAGGCTGAAGGAAGAGAGACATTTTCTCATTAAGGTACAGTGACAATGCTTCAATATGGATTGGAACTTTAGACATTTGAGTGTCAAAATGTCAAACAGCTGAAAAAGCAGCATTTCCGTAACTACTACTGATACCACAATAAGGCACCATGTAATGCTGATTGCCATTTGAAGCCATCTGGATGTATAGGAAATGCGCTGGTCAGTATTTCACATGTAAGTACATGTTTCATCAGCCAGTCATCATAAATCTAAGCTGCACTAGAGTATTCCCTCCAGTTGAGACACTGAAAATAAAATGTCCAAATATAACCCAGGTGTCAGCATGTTTTCAAGGACCTTAACAGATGCAATGCTGTCTGTGGATTGCTCTATAATAAACCAAGTGCAAAGGGATAAATCTCCAATTAATTTTCTTCTTAAATTAATCTATACCTATGTCAACTTTTGAAAGAGAATTCTGGAATTGTGACATCATGTCTGTCACATACTTTTGGTGAAAATACCACAGGGATGCAGTACAAAAGCTCAAATTTCAACCAAGTCTTTTCGGTTCTACTTGTAGCTGCTGGTTTTAGAGAGTTGAATCAGCCACAACACCTGTAGAAGTTAGGTAGTAGTAAAGGTGTGAAAACTGGAAGATTCTACACTATAGGTCTGTGATGTCAGAGAAATATATGAGCTCAACTCACACTGGCCACCACTCCCCTCCCCACCCCCAATCTGGTCCAGGGTTTACTTCTCTTAAAATGGGCATTACATCTTTCCAGTGTCCACTGAAGAGGTCCAGGGTTAAACTTTGGAGGCTGGAGTTGCACAGCAATAGTAATCCCCCAACCAGTCCTCACCCCCATTTGCATACTAGCAAGTAAATCGACTTGCCACATTCCACCGACTCATCAGATCCATCTCCGCAGTCGTTATCATGGTCACAGACGAATCGCTCGGGGATGCACGCTTGGTTGTGGCAGAGAAACGAATTGTCATCACATGTGTTGTTGGGTGCTGATGCATAAGAAGGAATGGATTCAAGTGTTAATGAGTGGATACACATTCTTTTGCCACATGCTACGCAGAGCTTCTGAAATATTGTATTTCACCCCACTAAACTGAAAAATTGGTCTGTGTTTCTTTCCACTGTTAAGTAGGCTTGAATCAAAGTAGAAACAGTGTTGATTACACCACTTAGTAACAGCTGCACTTGTACAAAAGCCCACAATTATCCGATTATGAACCACTTCTCATTTTATGTTTTTTCTTGTAGCTTTATTATTTTAATTAAAAATGCATGATATTAGTAATCTCAAACTGGACTAGAAGAGCGATTTTACCACAGCCAGCTGCAGAGAGTTCATCACTCCCATCAGGGCAGTCCCTTTCTCCGTCACAGAGCCAGCGTTTGGGAACACAGGCATACGATCCTGGGCAGCTGAAAAGCCCTGGTGCACAAGTGACTGTGCCTGAATGAAAAGAGACTACATCATCTACTGTCAAAAACCCCCAAAATATCCAGACATTCAAAAGAAAAAAAAAAAAAAAAAAAAAATTATACTGTACGAAATAAAACAGATGTTTTCTTGTCTTCAGTTATCAGAGGAAATCTCAATAATATTAATCATATTGAAATAAGCAGTTGCTTTGACTTTTACAATATACCAGACTATACCAACCACTGATAAGAAATATTTTAATAACACACTTTAATTTTCACCCAGAAGCAATAGAGACATATTGCACCTTGTAATTATAAGCTGAAAATGTTCACCAACATATTTGCCCAAATCATGCCTATGATATCATATCATATGTTGACCAGAAATTCCCCATAGATACAGATACCATAACTTTTCCACTGTGTTTCACACATCTGTTCATTAAAGTTAATTTTAGAGGTTGGAGTCACTCACTTGACTCCTCTCCAACCCTTTCTTTCAAAAGGTGTCCTTTTAAAAACCGTGCTAAAAGGAATCACTTCTGAGGTACTGCAAACATATAATGATCTGATGTGGTGAGTGGACAGTTGCACAATGATCTGGATCAAGGATGCCACAGTGCAAATCTGAATGGCCGAATGATGTATTTTCAAATTTAAGCAGCTCTAAAAAAAAGTGATAGGGTTGTGTTGGAGTTCCATTCAGAAGCCTAAGTAAATCTTCTAAAGTACAGATCTGGTTACTATATATTGACTTCACTTTCATGAATAAAAAGTATTAAGATTAATTTCAAATATTTGCAACACCTACCTTTTTCTTACAAATATGCTTTAAGGCAAAACTAACTAAAAGAAAAATGAGCTACACCTAGAAAACAAAGTTAAATGCAGTATTTCAATTAGCCATTCACACCTAAAAAGATCATCTTGCTTTTGGCAAGAGTTGTGCCTTTTAGACACCTTTGGACTCTTTCATTAATATATCCTTGACATTCAATTACAACCAAATTATACAACCAATGTTCAAAACAATGCATGTCTCTTTGTTGTAGCTGGTTTCATTTTGCTTTATTGTAGAATTCATTACACATACATCTCATTTGCTCATTGAAATAGCTCTGCCTCTTGGGTCCTTTGTGATGAAAAATCTGTTTGCCTCAGTGCTCACTCGAGTTATCAGGAATGCCGGTGGTGTCATTTGTTGCCTCATTAAAACTGTCTCATTTCCAGTTCTGCTAGAGGAAAGCATGAGGGTCTAACAAGTAATATAGAGGATGTGAATTTTTTACATCAATTGCTGATTCTTTGTGACATCTGAAAGGGCACTGACCGCAGATCTGTATGCTCTCGTCAAGACCGTCCTCACAGTCGTTCTCCCCATCACAGAGCCATTGTTTGGCAATGCACTTATTCTTCGAACAGGCAAACTGGTTCCACAAGCACGATGAGTCTGCAGAGGGCAGTGGGAGAGGAAATGTAATTCCATAAATCAAAAAAAAAAAAAAAAAAAGTGAGGGGGATCAACAAAAACAAGGACATCTTAATCTATAGTGGGGACAGAGAACCTTTGGTCAAAACACAGCAAGTAGACTGACTGTTATTTACCTCATGGCTTGTTTGTTTTTCTATGAAGATTTTTGACTTATCAACAGGACATCAGTGTAGCAGCCATACAGATCATTACACAGACTGAATATGAGTTTTACTGTTTGTCATAAAAAAGATATACCGGTTCATGTTATACAGTTTTTTTCTATGAAAATAAAATGGTTTAAAAAAAGGATTATAACAAAGAAAAAAATGACTGAAATAAATTTCCAAGCCTCTCTACACTGATTAAGGTCTTTGGAAAAGACAATGGCGTTCTAAGACTGGCAGGAAAAAGTCAAATGTCTACTAAGAGAGCACTCCTTGATTGCTCTGTAAAAGCTATTGTGTCAAATGTGGATATGCAGTATTCATACGCTGTGTTGAATTTGTGTCACTGAGCCACCTCCTCTCCCTGGAGAGTTGCTCTGTGGTCTCATTCTCTCAGATGTCAGGCCGAGTTAAGTCTGCCAAAGCTTTGATAAGAGAGAAGGAAGGGGGATGTGTACTCCAGGTCAGATCACAGTACAGGGAATTACGGATTCATCCCAGGCTGGGGGGAGTACGGTGGGGGTCTCTCATACTGTTACTTTCCTTCCTGTCAAACTTTGTACATCACACCAGCTTCACGTGTACGGGTACCAAGATGTGAGATATAGATATAACCAGCGCTAAATTTGGAAAGCATGATTTTCCTGACTTTCTGTGCAATGATACCACATTTGCACTTCAAATGCGAGCAGCTGTTTCAAGTGTATGATAAAAGAGCAGGTCTACAGAACATTAAAGATATCAAAGGAACCTTTTAATGTCTTATTTTCAATAACGTTTTGCACAGTTGAAAAGTGCATTATCCACTGAGAGGTGACAAATTACTATTTCATATAATCATGATGCAGAATTGGAAATTTCTAAATGGAATGACATTTGCTCCAAACTGCATTTCTCTTGCAGTCATATTATCATTGACAGGGGCTTTTTATATGATAATTAGCCCAGAATAAAATGGGAATATTTTCTATTGGTCCTGGAAGAGCTATTTTAAAAAACATCTTAATGATTTATGGCATGTTTCATTTAATCTCTGATACGCGCATTAGAAGCACAGGGTGATAATCATAAAACTACATTTCTTCATAAAGGAATGGAAATGTTGTTCAGGCATACACAATTTACAAAAAAAAGTAAAGGAGTTGAAATTTAATTTGGACATTGCATTATGTTGAAATATCTTTTTTGTTTCTAAAAAGTGAAGAAATATCCTTGTTAATTATATATGTATATATATAAAAAAGACAAAACCATAGTTGTAATAGGTAGCACAAAGTTCGAAGCTCTTATAGTACTAACTGAGACATTGAGGGAAAATGTGAACTGATGCACACTAAATTAACCACAAAAGATGGTATTAGAAAGTTTATAGTACATATTTTTTATGCATTGATTTTCTGAACTGAGAATACTTTTGTCTTATCGCTACAAGGTCCATAGTTTAAATCTCAATTGATTTCAAGTTTTTTGATTCTCTTTATGTTTATGTGTGGGATTTCTCCAGGTACTCATCAAGCTAATGTTGACATAAACTAAATTATGAGGAACATTTCTTCTCAAAAGAAAACTGCAGCTGAGCTGAATATTTTTCGTCTTTGTAAAATATTATGAAGACACAACTTTTGGGTTCAGTTGTCTTTTTGTGTGTGGTGTACAAAGATTTGTTCCAGGTGATTATGCAGCTGGAGAGAACAGAAGATGCTTGCAACAATGGATGCTCATTGTTGATAACAGTACATCAAATAAGATTTGTGTGACAAGGATATTTTGAAATTTTTCTCTTTTTTTAAAAACTAAATACAGTGTATATGTGAATAGGGCTTTTCTGTGATTTGCATTTGCAGTGAAACATATTTACTTGTTGTAGAGAATGCAGTGCAATATTATTGATCTGCACATAATCAACTGTACTAAATGCTGATCTCTTAATGACTTCTTTTTTGAACATTTTAACTAGCCAACCAGCCAGTTATTGGGAAAAACAACACAAATGGCTGGCAATTTGAATCTAGGTAGCACCTGATCTGATTAATCAGATCTAATTACTTGGCATGCATGTGATGATAATGAAGTTTAGCAGCAACTCCCATCACTTCCACTAATGCACCAAGAACATTTTGCTTTGATGCCAGAAGCACTGACCTGTGAATGAGTCTGTGTGCATGCAGTTGGTTTTGAGGGTAAATTACTTTAATAAATACCATGACTTAATTATGGCCCTCCTGTTTAACTGGAAAGATCTTAACTTTGTCATAGCAGGCACTGCATACATTAGCATGCATTAAATTATAAGTAAGAATACTGCGCCTCTGGTGAGGGAAGTAGAGGAGTGGCATGGTAATGTGTTATCCTTTCACATGTCACTTTCCAATTCAACCCATATTTCCAGGCTTGGTATAACCATTTCACTGACTGATGGCTTATTAATTAATTGCTACAGAGGAAGTCCTGTAGATTATAATATGAGGAGAGAAGTGGAAATGTGTGTCCCCAACAGACTTATTGTGAATTCAGGGTCAGAATTAGACTTTTAAACAAGCAGCAACACCCAAGTGAAAAATCTCAAGTATGCAATCAGAGAAAGCAAAGTGATGTGAACTGAATTTGCTTGATGGAAAGAAAAAAAATCATTGCCTAAATTCTTTTCACATTGACACATAGTGCACTGTTTGCAGTATGAAGATAAAGCAGCATAATGATCTTATCACTGAGCATTTGCTCTGTATATTGAGCTCCTGTTCTTGCAAACAGATTTTAGCTGCTGCATTAAGGTTCAAAATATTATTTTTTAAACTAAAAAAATGCAAGTCATACATCTGAATACTTATCTGAAGAATGAAGGAAAAAATAGAAAATGTAGAGAAAAATATTTCAACATTACAATAAAAGTGAAGACATGTTTTATTATGCTTTGTACTCACGATGTAGAATGGGCTACTTCATTTGAATGGTCATAAAAGGTAAATAAAACAAAGTACTGCATTTTTCACATTATTAGAAGGAGGTTTTTCATCATGCAAAACAGAGTGTGACCGCTTACCACATTGGAATTCATCTGCTCCATCTTCACAATCCTTTTGACCATCACAGAGCCAAACACTGGAAATGCAGTTCCCACTTGGACATGCAAAGTGGCCCTCTTCACACTTTTGCCTGTGTGATACTGAGATAAACAACAAAACCAAGTTCTCTTCTAAGCAGTGATGATGATTAAGGTCATAATCTTTTCCTAAGCTTTCTCTGAATCACTTTTTCCACTGCCATTATCTCTGAAAAGTCATTCTAATCATTTTTAATTGACATCGACTTTCTTGATCTGCCTCTGAAGGTATTGGCTAAATGTGTCTGAGTTCCATCTCACCCTGGCAGTTAGTCTCATCAGCATAGTCTCCACAGTCGTTGGAACCGTCACAGATCCATGATGGATGTATGCACAGCGAGGTGGAGTTGCAACTGATGAAATCTTTTTCTTTCACCCCCATCTTGTAAAAGTGAGAGCATTCGGTGTGATCTGAATACAAAACACAATACTACAATAAGCGAATTGTCACAAAACTATTGATCGGGGCGGTGATAGTGAAGAAAGCATTGTTTATTCTAATCATGCAAGTTATGAGCAAATAACTGGGTATATCTAATGTGTATATCTACTGTACATATGTTTTCATTTAACACCTGTGCTAAGCAAAGACCAAAGAACTTACTGCAGTGTTTTTCATCTGAAGCATCAGCACAGTCAATGACCTGGTTACACCAAGCTGAGCTGGGTACACAGCTCCCGTCCTTGCAAGTTGATTCTGATGAGCCACATGTGACATCTGTGGGAGACAATTATCATTTGCAAGTGATAAACCAAAACAGAAGCATGACAGTTATGGGCAACATTTAGAGTAATAAATCACAAATGATTTTTGCCAGGAGAATCCAATTAAGGCAACAAGTTTCGTAGAATTTTACTTTTAAAATTTTACTCTTAAAAGACACTCATCAAGTTTACTTTTCATAAGAAACAGCTACACATGTGAACCATGCCTTGCAAAAAGGAGATCTCACAGAAAATACAATCAAGATCTGCATAACGCTGGAGAGGGTTACAAAGTCATCTCAGAAGGTTTAAGCATTCAGATGGATGGTTGGATAGATAGATAATAGATGGACAGACAGACAGAGACAGATAAATAGAGGGCCTGATAATGACACACTATACTGGGAAGTCTCGGGAATCTCACACTGCTGTGCTGGAAGATCCTCATTAATTATCAGACTATATCTTATGGGTTCAGTCAGCTTGATCAAAATCTATATGGATCAACTGCAGCATGGAATTAACCAGAGCTGAAACATCACATCTCAAATACCATCTCAAATAAAACCCCCTCAAGCAATACTGAAATAACACCAAATTTCATTCAAGTTCCTAGAAGCAGTTTCTAAAGGTTGTGGCTGGGCATCTTTTTTAATTTGTGCACTCTTTATGATCTTGGAACTCATGAGGCAGTAAAAGCTTAACCGCAGGATGCGGCTGGGTGTACTGTATGAACAGAAGTATTAGTGTGACTCAGTTCTGCCTTCAGAGGCAGGTCAAACAGAACAGGAGATCAAATGGCTGAAACTCACTGCCACAGAAAGCTTCATCAGAGTTATCCCCACAGTCATCGGTGCCATCACAGAAGCAGCTACTGGCCACACACCGCTGGTTGTAGCAGGGCTTATAGCCCCTCCGACAGCTCCTGTTGTCTGAACATATTTGAATTTATATAGATATATAGCTGATGTTCTACATTCTTCTTTTTCTTTTATTTTCCTTACCACAGTACTGCATCTTCTCATCTGATTTATCTTTGCAATGGGCTATACCATCACAGGTCAACTGGTAGTTTATGCATACTCCATTCCCACACTCAAATTCAGTGTGGATGTTGCACGAGGAGTTCTCTGCTGCAGAAGAAGAAGAGAAGACATATTCTCAAAGCAAACTCAAAGCCATCATCTAAGCACATGTAAAAGAACATTTTTACTCCATTTAATAACATTCTTCAACTTACATCTGGATCACATTCCTTTGATCAACAAATAGACTGATTAACATTAAATGCTAACTTTGTGCTTTGCAAAAATTCTGTCAGACAGAAAACCAGCACACAGTGAATTCCTATGCCATCTTTCTCCATTGATGCTCCTCTCTAAAACCAAAACTGAATGATGTAAGAGAGTTGAAAAAAGAAAGCAGGGATGGATGAGCAGAGTGTAAGGCTGTTGTTGTTATTTTTTTTTTTTTATCACATTGTGAAATGCAGGGAAGGCAAGAAGGCATCCAGGTCCATGACTACAGTTTTACAAGTGGTAAATCGTATGACGGAAAGTGACCAGTTTTGTTGATTCTGTTTTAACATTTAGTTGACTAAACTAGATGACTGACTTTGTTTTTAGTCTAGTGTCTTCATGATGAATAAGCAGATTGATACCATTACTTGTTTTTACCTATCCCTTTTTCCAATTTGGTTTTAAAATGAAAAAAAAAAAACCCTCAGTTTTTCTGCTTATCTATTATGATTCTGAAAGACACAAACTAAAGAAATAAAAATAGGCACTTTTTCAAAGTAACAATAACAATGTTAAAATTGCAAAGTGTGTTTCTCTTTCATGGTCAAAAACCAATAAACACAATTTGAAGATTAATTTGACTTTGATTAACCATTTGAGGTATAAACATATTTCCCAATGACATATGAGGTGGGAATGAAAAATGTCATTTTTTTCATCATTTCTGATCTGATACAAGCATGCAATTAGAATTGTGAGCCCAAGTGCAGGTGTTCCCACTCATTTAGAAGTAATAGATTTATATCATAATGCTTCAATTTCACCTAAGTAGAAAAAAAGAACAAAGCAAAACAAAATAAAACAAACAAAAAAACAAAACTAGGTGCAGCACTGCTTTTAAATAAATGTGTATGTTTCAGCTTTATTTTTTGTAGTAGGCTATTGCACTGTTATTTGGGGCTTATAACATAATAAATGTTTTTGTTTGTCATCTAACTGAACTTTTTTTTCAATTAGAAGAAAATACTTTTTTTCATTTACTTGTAAAACTGTTCATATAATATCATGCAATGTAATATAATTACAATGACTTTGATGGTTATTTATCGGTGTTGACAGTGTCCGTCAGGGATAGGTAACTTAGGATGACCCCTGTTGTCAATTTAGTATCAACACTGTGGTGGCAACACCATAGGGTATTTGGACTCTTACAAAAAACCACTTCTCAGAAAATGAAAAGAAAAACTGACCTGTTTTTATTTCAGTCTCTTTCCCATTTTATATTTTGATAACTTCAGTGAAAATCAAACGTATAATTTCAGTTGATATTGTCTATCAAGAAAAATAAAAACACCTTCCATTTTATTTTATTGTATTTCAATTAAAGAACATCCCATTTTTGGATTTTTAATAAAAAATCTCTGAAAAGACAGCCCAATGAAAGAGAAATGAAAGAGAAATATCTGCATTGCAGGTAGTGTAATACGTTATGCATTTTGTGAAAGAGAATGAACCAAAGTAGTTATATAAATTAGTATGATTCCAAGTGTTGAAATAATTAACACCACAAGTTTCATATGACTTACACACACATCTGTTGTCATCCAAAAGCACACGTTCCCCACGGCAAGAGCAGTTGACCCTCCCATGTGGACTCAGGAGACAAAGATCACCACAGCCTCCATTCAAGTGTCGGCATGGAGACAACTCACCTTCAACAACAGCCCAACAGAACAACATAAGCATTTAGAAGTTGGCAAATGATGATTCTCAAGGAATGCCTGATTTGTTTGATGGGCTGTTTTTCTCCCCAGTATTTTCCTGAAATTATTTTTTGAGAGACATTGTAACGGATTATTTAACTGGGCAAGCTTAGCCTTTCTCATCTATGACCTGCCTCATGTTCCTAACATAAAATTCTGCTTTTCTGAATATCATAGAGAGGTTTTTCTCTCTCTTCTCCACTGGAGTGCTGTAAATCTAGTTGTCACTCATTAAATCTGAGAACCTGTTATCAAACATAATTTGTGCTGTCAATTAATGAAACCACCTACTTGCTAGACCCTGACATTGTGAAAAAAGAACAGCGAGCCTTAAAAGAAGGTTTATCCAGTTTATTTAATCATGTCAGAGTGCCACTGGTATTGTTTTTATAAGAACAAAAGATTGATCTTTTCTGAAGTTTAGGTAACTAACTATCAAGAGTGAAGATGGTGATGATAGGGAAATGCAATTAAGGGATTTCAATGTCAAGACCAAAAAGGATGAACTAATATTCCATCATCACAAAGGTCCATCATTTCTGCTCATTGCACATGATATTGAAGAGTTGTAGCTGTGCCCACAGGAGGTCACATGATGTAATTAATAAGATAAACAGGGAAGCAAGTTGCTCTTGGCATCTGGGTCTGACCAGTGGGACAAGCTTAAGCCCTCATTCCTTTGTCCTACTTGAAAATAAAACTTTATGCGACACTTAAGAGACTCCCTCTACAACATAAGCTACTTTTTCTTGAATTAATATTATTAATTACCACTGAGGCTTAAGTTTCCGGCCATTCTAAATTAGACCACTTTCATTTGTCAACCCACTGTTTGTACATCACATTAAGAGTTTCTTAAAGACATATATATGCATATAAGTGCTCTTACTAACCAGTACACACACACACACACACACACACACACACACACACACACACACACATATATATATATATATATATA
>JAOWBL010000014.1:14306290-14318199 GCA_028564865.1 Zenarchopterus dispar | reverse complement strand
CCCTATAGGACTCCTTCTTCAGCTTGACAGCATCCCCAACAGCTGGTGTCCACCAGCGTGTTCGTGGATTACCGCCATGACAGGCACCGACCACCTTATGGCCACAGCTCCGGTCGGCTGCCTCGACAATGGAAGCACGGAACATAGTCCATTCAGACTCAATGTCCCCTGCCTCCACCGGAACGTGACTGAAGCTCTGTCGGAGGTGGGAGTTGAAGATGTGCAAAAGGGTGTACACCTTTAAGATGCAAGTGCAAATGTCAGAGACTTGTTTTTGAGCAAACAGGTAGCCAGTGAAGCTCAATGAAAAGAGGTGTGCCGTGTCCCAGACTGGATTGATTAAAAACCACATACACCTCTGCATTCTGGGCCTTTTGTAGTTGTTTCATTGCTTAAGCTGAAAAGCCATTTAGGAAGGCATTGCAGTAATTGAGGCGTGTTATGATCATGGTCTGTACAAGGAATTGGCTTGCATTTTGAGTTAAATAAAGTCTTTTCTATAGTTTTTTGTAGAAAGCAAAGCAGCACAACTGGGATGTGGAGGCAACATAGTCAGAGAAAGAGAACTGGTTATTAAACATGACAGCCAGGTTCTTCGTAAGTTTTATGGGGAAGACAGCAGTAGATGCAATATTTTGTCAATAATGGGCTTGAATGATGGGCAGAGATAATCAGGAAGATGGTGATCCTTCATCCATGCAGACGGTTCAGAGAGGCAAGCTAAGATTTGTGAAGGGATTGCAGGATCATCTGGTGGGAATGAAAGGTACAGCTGTATATCATCTGCATAACTGTGATGATGAGAAGCCATGTGATCAAATAATCTTTCCCAGAGAGGTGGTGAACAAAGACAGGGGGCTCAAGTCCCGAGCTTTGGGGCACCTCTGTGGAGAGGGGCCCAGTAAAGCGGGATCAGAAACAAAAATGTGCTGAGCCTGAGGTGCCCAAGTTTGAAAATATAGATAGCAGTATGATGGTGTTAACTGTATCAAAGTCAGCAGATAAGTTAAGAAGCATAAGTGCAGAGGATAGACCTTCTATTGTCACTGCTTTATATATGTGCGTGTGTGTATGGCTATAATGCCTTTGAAACATACCAAGCCTTTATTGAACAAGAGATAACTCAAACCCAGAAGCAGTGCATTACAAAAAAAAAAAAAAAAGATTCAACAAACTATAGGAGCACCTTCAGTAGCAGATATAATACTTCGGTATGCTGTTATTGGTCACTTGCATCCTTGTTGAGGCAATCTGGACCACTTGTCTTTGAAAATATTGTCTTAGTTCAGTAGTATTTGCAGCCATTTCTTTATGTATGGCTCTCTTGAGGTTCCACTTCAGGGTTTTAATTGGGTTAAGCTCCTGATAAGTCCATTGCAAAACTGATTCTTTTATTTGTAGATTTCCTTATGTCCTTGGGGGCGTGGGACCATTAAATTCAAGTAAAAAATTAGCCAAGGGTTAGCCATTGAGTAAATAGCCTCACAGTTGACAATACGTTTGATACACAAACCAGTTTATCCTTGACTCAGCGACTACAAGATGCCCAGTTTGTGTCAATAACAGACAAGCTCAAATCTACGCTACCCCAACATGCTTAAAATATAGCTTGTAATATAGTTTGTAATGATTTGCTGTGTTTAGTTTTTGCCTTGTATTTAGACTGGGGCCTAGAGAGTATGAGATGTGGCTTTCTGGGATTTTTTCACATGGTCTTGCCCTTGGCTATATTTGCTGGGAAGTCCACACCAAAGAAAAATGGCAACTGTCTTTAATTCTTTCTACTTGTGAATCATATTTCTCATTGCCAAATCATGCACTCAAAAATTGCTAAGAGATGGCCTTATAACTTCTGCAAGATTAAAGTGATAGCTTTCCTCCTTGACATTGTATTAACAGACACTCAAAAGCTCCAGAAAACCTGTGAAAAACTATGCTTTTATCAAGTTGGTCACTCTTGCTGATGATCAGTTAATTATGCATTTGGTCAACAGCCCCTGTCTAGTACTTACCCTCTCGATTACTATAAAGACAATAAGGTGTACTTAGCTTATTTTTTTCTTGTTTTTATTTTTCCCTTTTTACATATTTCTTCTGCAATTTGGTTTATGTTAAGAAATAAATAGCAAAGTGTGTTGATCATATCTATAATTTTCCTAAAATGTTTACTGATATTTATCAACTAAAAGTGGGTATTCTTTCACTCTCAAACAACTATAACCAAACCAGTTTGTGCCAGACCACACAAAACACATAGAAAGTACTGTGGCTACTTCTTATGTCTCTAAATAGACATAAGAAGTAGGTACAGTATATGTGCATAAAAATACTGAGTCAGTATAAGATCCACTTACTTTCTGCAATAGTAGATCTTCCTGTCCAGTCATCATTGACAACCTGGATATTTCCAAAATGGACATCACTAAAAAAGATACGGTTTGTCCCAGCTGTGCTTTGACTGAAGTCAAAAGTGAGTGCTATGACATTTCTGAAAAAAGTAGGGTTTTCAAAAGGCTGTACAGGGGAGTTGAGGTCATTTTCATCCGAAAGGTGGATGCTTTTCAGTATAGTCCTTTCAGAGTAGAGTAGATAACCTTCATAACGCTCACAAGCAAAACCATCAACTGCCAAGCGGCCGTGAGCACAGGAGCAGGTCCGGCGACCACTGCCCAAGTGAAAGCACAGCTGTTGGCAGCCTCCATTACTCCTGGCACAGGGGTTGGTCCCTTAAAAATATAAAATATACTTAATTGAGAATCTGCTTCAGTCCTCCATTCTTTGTGAAGTCAGGTTTAATTTGTATTGGCTACACATGAAAAATAAATCTTTAAGACTATAATATAGTCTTAACTGTAACAGGAAAAGTCACCATGGCATTTGTTTATATTTTTAAGTGAAAACTTACCCTTTTCTCTCCCTTTGTTGAAGACCGTCACATCCTTCAAATTGACCCCAAGACCACTCCTCATTGTAATGATCTCACTTGTGTCCGCCTTTAAACCACGTCGAATTGAACCATTAGAGTGGGCCCTAAATACATTGATGAGAGAAAGGAGCAAGTGTGATTTAAACTTCAGAGAGTAGAACATGATATATTCTGAATAAAAGAAATTAGAATGATCCATGTATTTGACAACAGCAATAATGCAAAATCCTTCTTTCCACTGTTGTCAACAGCTACAGAGAGGGTTGAAAGGCAAGTCATAAAAGACAGGTTCAATGGGCAAAACAAAGGTTGTCTTTGCTCATGCTAAACAGTTTTTTTGTTTTTTGTATTGACTAAAATAGATGGTGACATTCACTATTGCCTCTCTTAATATTTTCAGCTGGGAATTTTTTCTGGAAAGGTTATTGTAAATTTTTTATATCGGCTTTAGAGGCCAATGCATGTGTGTGCATCGAAGAAAATAATAAATTACCTGTCAGACCAGTAGATATAAGGCCCAAACACAGCTACAGAGAACAGGTCTACGTTGGCCACTGATAGTACAATCTCCCGGCTCTCACCTGTTTCAAGGTTGATCCTCTCGATCTTATCTGTGCGTGCATCGCACCAATATAATGTATTTTCCTGCAAGGTAATTTCAAAATGCATGTAAAAAGCCAAATATCTCAGGCAAAGTCATATTTCATCTATCATAGAGAAAGATGAGGTACTGTAGGAGGTACAGAGTATCAGAGTGGAAGAACAGCAGACTATACATGAATTTTGTGCGTCCGTGTGTGCAATTTTACCTCATAATCTATGGAAATTCCATTTGGCCACATAATGCCTGAGTTTACCAGGGTTACTTGGTCAGAACCATCCAAGCGAGAACGGCCAATGAAGGGGTTCTTCCCCCACTCAGTCCAGAAAAGATACCTGTTAATATACAAACACACCTGATTTTTCTGGGCCACAGCATATTCATTTTTTTTCCACAAGAAAAGGCAATAAACCTTTTAAACAGCATTTGAAAAAATTCCTTAACATTTTTTGATAACATGTATGCCAGAACTTTCTGAAGGTTGAATATTTTTTCACTGGGCTAAGAAGGGAGAATTCTTCATTGTGGGGGTATACAAGTAGTCAACAATTAAACTCAAATAGGGAAGTGTCTGCAAACAATAACAGCCTATTTCTGTTCTTGTTCTTTTTTCTTTTGGTAATATTCTTTTCTCCTTACAATGTTGTGTGTGAATATTCCAGGGGATCGTGTTGGAAGAGCCCTCCTGGCTCCAAAAAAGTATTCAAAATATATGTAGACCCTTTCCAAAAAATTAGAATATCATGGAAAAGTTTATTTATTTCCATAATTCCATTCAAAAATTTAAACTGTCAGATTATAGATTCAGGACCCACAATTTAAACGACTTCAAGTATTTTATTTTTAAATAATTTGGGCTTCCAGCTCATGAAACCCATGAAAACAGGAATTCCAAAAATTAGAATACTGTGGAGAAATCACCATTTACTTCTCAGTTTTTGCAGAAGAAGGAAATTAGGATCACATCAAATCAATCAAAATATGGTATTTTCAAAACGATATGTCAATCTTCAATACTTGGCTGGGAATCCCTTTGCCTTATTCACTGCCTCGATGCGCCGTGGCATTGATGCAATCAGCCTGTGGCATTGGCTGGGAGTTATGGAAGCCCGATGTCCTTGATGCTTGCTGTCAGCTCTTCTTTGTTTTTGGGTCTGTTGCCCCTCATTTTCCTCTTAACACTCCATAGATTCTGGATGGGGTTTAGGTCTGGTGAGTTGGTTGGCCAGTCAAGCAGTGCGATGACATGGGCATCAAACCACCTGCTTCTGGTGGGATGGGCAGGGGCCATGTCCTGCTGGAAGATGAAATCTGCATCTCCATACAGATCCTCAGCAGAAGGAATCATGAAGTCCTCTAAAACATTCTGGCAGACTGTTGCGGTGACCTTGGATTTAAGAAAGCAGAGTTTACCAACACCTGCACTGGACATTGCACCCCAGATCATGACTGACCATGGATATTTCATACTGGACCTCAAGCAGCTTGGGTTCCCTTCCTCACCCGTCTTCATCCAAACCCTTGGACCTTGATTCCTGAATGAAAGGCACATTTTACTTTCATCGGAAAAGAGGACCTTGGACCACTGGCCAACAGTCCAGTCCTTCTTCTCCTTGGCCGAGTTGAGACGCTTCCTACACTGGCTCAATCTCAGAGAGGCTTGACTCGAGGAACCTGACAGTTGTAACCCATTTCCTGGGTGCGTCTGAATGTGGTGGTTTTTGAAGCTGTGACTCCTGCCTTATTCCACTCTTTCTGGATGTCTGCCAGATTCTTGAATCTTCTCTGTTTGATAATCCACTGAAGCCCACGGCCTTCTCTTCTGGCCAGTTGTCAGGTCTGCAGTCTTTCCCATATTGAACCGAACTGAGACAATTGAACCAAACTGAAGCAATTTAATGACAGCTAGGGAAACCTGTGCACATGCTTTGAGTTTAGTAGATGATTAGTGTGTGACACTCAGTGTAAAACGTTCATGCCCTGCAAAATTTGGGCTGATTTCTCCACAGTATTCTAATTTTTGGAATTCCTGTTTTTGTCGGTTTCATGAGCTGGAAGTCCAAATAATGTAAAAATAAACAAATAAATACTTGAAATCATTTAAATTGTGGGTCCTGAATCTATAATCTCTGACAGTTTAACTTTTTGAATGAAATTATAGAAATAAATAAACTTTTCCATGATATTCTAATTTTTTGGAAAGGGTCTGTATATTGCTGTTCTGTTAGATGTGAACAGAGATTGAAGCTGTAGCTGCATGATGACTTGCTCTGCAAAGTTGGCATATGATTGGCTAAAGGGATTAATTAATTAACCACATGAATTACAAAGTGGGAAGTGAATGCCTTTTTTAAATTAAGCAATGTCATTGAATGCAACAACTAGTTCACAAAGCTGAAAACACTAACATGAAAAGAGAGGGAAAGAATAATTCCTACCCCTTCTGAGGATGTACAGCAATGGCCCTGGGCTGATCGAGTCCTTCAGATATGACTACTGAACGATATGCACCATTCAGACGGGATATTTCTATTAGATTGAAACCATGGTCTGTCCAATACAGGTTTCCTGAATGGAGAAATAGCATAACAAAGTGTTTAAATGCAGCAAAGGCTTATCGATTCTGTGAGTGTTTCTTGCTTTCTAACATTCCGATCATGAACTTACAATCGCACTATACTTGAAGGAAGGCTGTTCATGCCTGTTTGCTGTGAATAGTTGTACACTGTGTGGAGATTATCCAACTTTTTCACTTAAACGTAATATTTATTGGCTGTCCACATCAAAACAAGACCTCTACTCACAACCATAACTAGGGGCATTGCACCTAAGTGTTTAGTTTCAACAATCAATGGTGACCTGATAGACTGCAGTCATAAACCAACCAGCAATCCAGTCAACAGCGATGCCTTCCACTCGACTGATGCCAGTAGTAATGATGTCTTCCCTCCAAGTCTGATCACGTTTGGCGCGAGATATTCTGTTCAGCCCCATGTCTGTCCAGTACACAGTGTCATTTTCTGCAAATTAGACCATACCATTAATGACAAAGGAAAAAATGAATGATAAATGTTGCTGCCAAAGTAATATTTATGCTCTGAAACAAAGGAACTCATGAAACCACATTTTATTGCAGCACAGTCCATTTCACCAGATGTTGTGTGGCACTATAAAGCACCACAGTGCAGGAACAGCACTTTGACACACTTAACACAGAAAGAATGATGATTCTTGACCATATCTGACAGGGCAGTATATTGTTCTATGTAAAACATTGTCTGGGTTAAACTGTTATGGGTCTTTTCAGATTTTATAGTCCAGTTACAAAAGTATATAAAATAGTGTGTTTTTATTTATTTATTTATTCGCTTATTTATGAGTGCAGTCTTCAAGTGCATAGCTCAATTTGCTCTTCCTTGTTTTGTAAAGAGGTGTGTGTGTGATAAATTTAATTGAACTATCTTGTTCCTGGTGGCTTCATATTCTGTTAATAGAAAAATGACGTATGACAGAATGCAGCCCCAAGGCTTTCATCTATTCTGCTCTGGAAACCTGTCTTCTATAACAATATGTAAATGACATGAGTGCAATCAGGTGCTGCTCTTTGATGAGCCGAACACCACATTTACACCTTATCTAGCCCAACGTTTTAAGGCAATGAGAATCATCAATCTTGTTCTGTTCTTCAGCTATTTTTCTTCCTCTCTAGACACTGCATTTGCAGTTTAACATAACTATCAATATTTCAAATGTCTTTAATTCAAGATATAATTTCATTTTCTTCAAACAAGATACTGACTTAATTGCTGTTTGTGTCATTAATGACAAATCTACAATACTCCTCAGAGGGAACAAAAATCCTAGTTTGATGCTGTCTTACATGAAGATGTGTGTAATACGTTGCCTGGGGTTGATTCATAGACAGAACAGTTTTTAAAGGTAATTAACAAGCATTAAGTATTTAATTTAGTTATTCTTTATGGGAAACCCAATAGCTAGTTTCAAGTTTCCACCTTCCACCACCACCTAATACACATTGCACTGGTCCCTTAGAGCAGTTGGCCCTTCTTAAAAGCTTGACTTGAAGCAAATTGAATCTAGTTGCCTTGACTCAACTGTGAGATTCAACCTATGAGAATTAGCATGGCCCTGGAGACTGAGAATCTGCACCAGCATCATCTCCCATTACCCTCTTATCACTCAAACTCAACTTCCTTATGAACTGCAAGCATATACAGTGAAATATCTGCTTCCAGATTCTGACTCTAACATAATAAGATTGTTGTAATGACTATAAAGGAAAAATGATTAGTATGTTTGTTATTTATATACATTTCTATACTCATTCAGATATCGATATGACTCTTTGTAACATTATTGCGAACTCTGATTGTGACCTTATTTGGCTTAATGAAACATTTATTCTGAATACATTCCTGACTGGTTTAATATTGAGGATTATTCTTCTTGTAAATTCACTGACTAATTCAACAGTGGAGCTTCTTCTGCTCATTACCTGCATGGAAGTCGACTCCCACTGCAAACAGAGTTCCTGTGATGGGCATGAGGGCTTCACTGTTGTCATTCGGGTCAAGAGCAATTCCCCTGATTCCCTCATGGATGGAATACACCAAGAATGAGTCAACACCTACAGAGTGACAGAATGACTTTTTTAAATGCTCAATTCAAGTTTAACATCATAGGAAAATGTTAAGACCCTTTGATGCATATATATTATGAACACAATTCACTTTGACATTCACAACTGTTAAATAGATCCATAACTTCACACTCAGGTTAATGATTAAAGAAGACTGGGATATGTACCCTCACAAGTCGTACGATCACTACGTAGGTTATAGCCAAGAGTGCAGGAGCAGCTGCGAGTGCTCTCTGAGGTCGGAAAGCAGAGCTGTGAGCATCCTCCATTATTAACCTGGCACAGGTTTGTTCCTGAATGTAGAGCACAACAAGTAGGGGCAAACATTAAAGTACTATGAGTGAGTAATCTGTGTACCTCTGTGTCTTTCTGTGATTAGGTTCTGCTTTATATCTTCATGCGAACCTTTCTGGCCCTCCTTGTCGTACACCTTCATATGAGCCACACCGCTTGTCTTGTTTCTCAAAGCCACAAAGTGTTTTCCATCCCTCTTGGTAACTGTTCCAATCTGTGCTGAGTCATCGTCTGCCCACCACAGTTTGCCACCTGTAAACATTCACGTCATTCTTTTAAAAATCTATCCAGATATGCTGACCAATACATATTGTCTGAAATTTGAGAATGTCATATTGTTTTTAAAAAGAACCTTCCAAAAGATATGCATATATCTGTGAAATATCAGCCTACATACCCATCTTCAAGTAAAAGTGGTATGCTTCAGCTTGCACTCAAAGCCCCAATGCTGGCACTTCTGCACCAGAGAGCTTTAAATAATTTAGGCTTTCTCTGAGCTATTTTGAAATTAAAGAGTCAGATGCCCTGTCACCTGCTCTGCTGCCCATGCTGTGCATCTTGCAGCTTTGAATTATATTTTATTTGATGTTTTATGAAGGTTTTCTCTCTACTATACCTTATCCATGAACTTTGTCCTAAAGAAGAGTTTCAGTTCTGGACAGAAATAGGCATGACTATGATTTTCGACTACATGTCTCTCTGGTACCAAGGCAACTGAGCACATGTACTGCAGTTGTTACATGTCATGATGTTTTAGCGTCTATTCTCTGACTGTCTCCCTGTAAGTGACAAAGCACAAAGCCCTCCAGGCTTCAATAGTTCTACCACCATGAGTATAAGTGATGAGTGCATCTCTGCAAACATGAACATTCACAGTAGGCTCCTGACCCCATGCAGCAAAGTAAGCCCATCTCCACGTGATCCTCAAAGTGGCGCCTTTCTCTACAGAACAAATTATACCTGAGAGGAACCCTCGATGTGAAGCACAGAGTAGCAAGGAGTCAGGTGGCTTCTTTTGGTACACAATAAATTTCATTTGTGAGGTGGCGATGATTTTAATGCTTTTGTAAAGGGACAAAACTTTAAGAAGCTAGGACATCACTCTAAAAACCTCAATATCATCTAATAATATACCTAGGGTTATTTTTAGTTCAGTATTTTCTTTTAATGCTCTGGACTCTTGGGTGTAATTGAATTTAGCGCTATGTTTTACCTTAAAAACTGTTGACCTTGCCTCGATTGATATCATTATTTTCAGAACATCACCTCTATGACTTTGTGATTTTTTTTTTCATTTTGACAAACTGCACTAACACCTTAAACCTAAAATCCCACAAAAACTTAAAATCTGATGAGGAAGAGCTTTATTTTTTTTTACTGTGAAGATGACTGAACTAGTTTTTTTTAGCTTAGAATGAAATATACATTGTAAATTTCAAAATCTTATGTACAAATTTAGAAAACAACAAAGTTATTGACACCTTTTACATTAAAAAGCAGGCAATGCCTCACTCATCTTGTGGATTACCAAGAAGAAAAACAAGTGTCAAAATAAGATGCCACACAATTTGTGGCACAAGAAAAATTTTTTATTGTCTATCACAAGACAGAAACAAGACAGAGGTCCACATGACAGTCCTGACAACTTCAGGCTGTGTCCTCCTTTTGTCCACCTGAAGGGAGCATCTCAAAACTCGCTATCTAGAAGCCCTTTTTTTCCATTGGCTGATACCCCAAGTTTAACACCTGAGCCTTGCATTTCACCTGTCCTTTTAACATCATTTAACACTGTGTAGCATGTCAAGCTGCCCCTCACCAATAACCAGCTTCAGAAGGTGCACTTCATCATGGGTCAGGTCTAGTGTAAACAGAACTGAAGTGGGATAGTGGGTGGCATTTGTTGATGACAACACAAGGATGTCCGACAGCTCCTCATCCTCAGAGCCAAGGTCACCATAAATCAGCATATTACAGAACCGTAATCTGCAACTAGTTACTAAAATGACAGACCACAGATCTGTGAAGAAAAAAACTCAGGTCACTAACAAACTGAGGAACCTCAGAAATAAGTTCTTTGCAGTCAATGACCACAACAGCGGGAGTGGCAGGGGAAGACTGCTGGTTATATTTGTGAAACAAGATTTTAGGAAGTTCCTACACAAATCCCGTGGTTATTCTGCATGGATCAGCCATTCTCTCCATGTCCTGCATCTAGCCAGCTATTTTGATGTTAGTGAAGCCAGCAAAGGCAAGCAAACAGACAGTGGGTCATAGTTTCTCGTTTCCAGAACTGCTTTTGCCCAGACACATTTGCAGAATGTCTGGTATGAGCAGCTTTGTTTAGGTCATTTTACAGCATCTCTGCAGTTAACATCAAGGTTCTGAAAGTGCTCCAATTAGTCTTCTTTCTCTGAAGCCATTCTGTGATGGATTTACTTTCATGCTTAGGGTAATTGTCCTGTTGCATTATTCAACTTCTAATGAACTTTAGCTGGTAGACAACCAGCCTGACATTATCCTGTAAGGTATTTTAGTAAACTTGGAAATTCATTTTCTTTTGGAAGAAAGCAAATTATAGAGGTCCTGGGACAAGGGAACCTAAATCCACCATACTTTGCCTGTGAGATGATGCTTTGATGTTGATGAGCTGTGTCTTTTTTGCTCTATGCATAATGATGATTATTCTTCCTAACTAATTTAGTTTTTAATTCATCAGACAAAACTAAATATTTTTCCTGTGGCATTGCAGGTTACCAAAGTGCACTTTGGGAAACTACAGGTGTACAGCAAAATTCTTGTGAGCAGCAGCTTTCTCTATAGTGTCTTGCTATGGATACTATGTTGTTCAGTGACTTACACATGATGGACACATGAACAAAAATAACTTCAGGTTGCAATAATGTGGAGTTTTTAGCTGTTAGTAATGGCTTCCTGTTTGCCACACTGAGGACTCTGTATTCTGAGCGATAGATGCCTAATGTCTTGGGGGTATTTGTGCATCTCTTTAAACATATCAACTGTTCTTTATTGCATGTCTTCGGACATCTCTTTTTTGTGATGCATTGTTTCCATCAATAGATGCTTCTTTTAATTAGCAAACTGCATAATGTTTTACTCTCTTCTATCAATCAAAGTAGCTTGAAATCACTGCGCACATTTCAAGGGATTCACATACTCTATTCAAATGTTTCTGTCATTGTAGGAAGGTGATATAGACAAGAGAAGAGGCTGTTTATTTGGCATAGCCTGTACATTAGATGCTCCTAACGCAAGACTCCTAATTATCTGGCTGGGTATTTAAGATATAAAAGTAACAAGAAAAACAACAATACAGGCACACATCTTTTTTTTTGCAATTAAAAACAGAGATGTGGTGTGTAGGGTGGAAGGTCCCAGCAACCAAAACTCTCGCCTTTTTGTGTGTGTGT
>JAOWBL010000014.1:14286867-14298250 GCA_028564865.1 Zenarchopterus dispar | reverse complement strand
TATATATTAGTACAGCTGCTTACAAAAGGAAATCTTTGACTATATTTCTTCAAGCATATACTAAATTTAAGAAAATTCTCAAGATTAACTTTCAAACACCACTGTATTACGAGAGTTACATTACAATATCTGCAGTGTCCCCGATGGCTGATGCAGAGTGTCAAGGCTGTGCTTTCATTAACTTGATTAACTTGATTAATGTTATTATATCAACTTTCCTGAATGGAAAGTTAATGTAATAACACCTTCCAGTGCAAAAATATCACAAGCTCCCAGCCTTCAACGCTATACAGAGCTACTGTATAGCGTTGACAACAAAGCAAATGGCCACGGTAGTGATTTAACTGTAAGGAGCAGACGGTGGGCAACTGTAGCGCCAAGCAAGTGCATTTCCTGTCACTCACATCCTTAAGTTTTTCAATTTTTTTTTCCTCCAGAAAAAAAAAAACATATTGTTCATTGCACAACTCAATGCTATTAAACCACCCTGTCCTTGGCAATCATTCTTGTGTGTGGGATATGTTAAAATAATATTCCGTAACAGAAAATAACATCACAAAAACCATTATGATTTTGCTGATTTTTGGGCCACAGCAACACCTACTTCCCAGAAGTCAATTTAGGGAAAATGCAATGAAAACAGAAAACATGTACTCATAACAAAGCAAAAAAAAAAAAAAGTATAAAATTATAGGCAAGCCACCATGTTAAAAAATGGCTATTGATTTCAATTAACAATAGTATATAATAACTATTCAACAACTATAATATATTTACAAAACAAGTTAGAAGGATAGGGAATGCCAGAAGTGGAAAACATACCCTTGTCCAGGATCAAGAGCAATGGCCCGTGGATGCTCCATGCCTCCTGCAATCAGTGTGGTTCGCATTTCGCCGTTAAGCTTGGCCACTTCAATCTGGTCTAAATTGCTGTCAATCCAGTATAGTTTCCCTGTAATCCAGTCAACAGCCAGACCCTCTGGAGTGGCCAAACCATGCTGCACAACCACCTCAATCCCTGTCACTCCTGACCAAAAAAAAATGTATTGACAAGAGAATATCATTGCTGTGCTGGACAATCATAAATTAAAGTCAAGGCTGGCGGGTGTGTGCAGTTCTCAAAACATATCCACAAAGAAAGAGAAAAAATCTTAAGAAAGGCATTTAATATAAAATAAGATTCACTTCTAAAGGGTTCTAGTAAACAAGTTAATGGGTTTTCCCACAATATCTGTAATCCAACTGTTTACAATTACTCCTAGATTTTATGTGTGTCTCACAAAAGGGTAGAATAGGCACAGCTAAGCTGTGATTTCTGCAGTTCCACACAGGGAGGGAAGGGGTGGGGGAGGTGAGAGTGCAGTATTTTCAGTTTTGGTCTACCTCAAATACATTTTCATGGAGAGATAATATCATCCCACCAAGTATGAGCTGAGTGTGTGTAAAAACAGCAGCATAAAACAGAGCAGTATCACTGTGTGTGTCTTAAACTTCCATTACAATGGCTCTAGTGAAAATGAGAAAGATAGGACAGACTACAACCAATACATCAGAGCACAGCAGTCCTCAAACACTTGACAAATCCTTGTGTATGCTGGTGTCCTAGTGTGAACATCTGGGTTTATACATACCTCCAGCCTCAGAGAGCTTCCCTCTGTAGATCTTATCTTCCACCACATCCGTCCAGTAAAGGAGACTGTGGTTAAAATGGAAGTCTAATGCAATGGTGTTCCTGAGTCCCGGCACCAGCAGGCTGTAGTCACGCTTGTGAAGATCTATTCTTCTTATCTCATGGCGGATTGAGAAAATGATGAAAGCCTCAAAAGGATCTGGTCAAAAAGAGATACACAGGAAACAAGCACATTTATTGATTGATTGATTGATTGATTGATTGATTGATTGATTGATTGATTGATTGATTGATTGATTGATTGATTGATTGATTGCCTTCATGGACTGACAATGTGCAACATAATTTACCTGGGTTGCAAAGAGAGTTCTGTACTGCCTTGCACAAGGGCTGTCTTCATTAACCTATTAGGATCTGATGCAATAGATAAGTGTTGTTTTAATATTTGGTTTCAGCTCAGCTGTAGGAGGAGCTATAGAGCTGTGGTTCAAATAATGGTACCAGAACAGATTGAACCAGATACATCGAATCATCTAATCAACTGTCTCTGGGGTTTTCCAGTAGCAGCTGGGGCCAGAGATGCACTGGAATCTAATGTTGGAACTACATGGGCTTTAAGAAAGAACCATAAAATGTACTGTCCTAGCTGTGTGTTTTACTGATGGAGAAGGGCCCTGAGTCCCTGAAAACTGCTACAGAAGAACATTTCAGGTCTTGGTGGATGAACCAAGGTCAAAAATGCCCTTGACTGCAAATTATTTGTGATTACTAACATCTGTAACCACTGTCTAAATTAAATTATAAATGAATCACACTAGGACAGCACTGTGGTTTAGTGGTTAGCAGAGTTGTCTCACAATAAGAGGGTTCCTGGTTCAACTCCCAACAGGAGTCTTTCTGTGTGGAGTTTGCATGTTCTCCCTGTGCTTGCGTGGGTTTTCACCAGGTACTCCATTTCCTCCCACAGTGCAAA
This sequence comes from Zenarchopterus dispar, assembly GCA_028564865.1. Taxonomy (NCBI): domain Eukaryota; kingdom Metazoa; phylum Chordata; class Actinopteri; order Beloniformes; family Zenarchopteridae; genus Zenarchopterus; species Zenarchopterus dispar. The sequence continues at coordinate 14,295,647 of JAOWBL010000014.1, read as the reverse complement.
AACATGTATAGAAGGTTTCTTGAGAACTCTAAATTGCCAGTAGGTATGAGTGTGTGGTTGTTAGTCTATGTATGTGGCCCTGCGATGGACTGGCGACCTGTCCAGGGTGTACCCTTGCCTCTCACCTGCAATGGGCTGGGAGTGGTTTCAGCAGACCCAGTAATTGAATTCAGCGGGTATGGAAAATGGATGGATGGATGAATTACACTAATATTTTACCTCATTGATGTCCTACTATATACACTGTTGCCCATGAAGTTGGAATACTTATTTTCAGAAAAAAAGTCCTCTTTTTAATTTTCATTTACAATTATTTTATGAAAGGAGGTGAAACATGTTTATTCCAACTTTGTGATTTACTGAAAACTGACTGATGTAAAACAGACATTGCTTCTGAATGATTTAACAATCATTTAAAAAGACAAAAATGTTGGAACACATTTTATTCCACAGCCTTTTTTGTAATCAAGATATTTCTGTAACTCTCAATGAGACATCAGCACCTGTAGACATATGTTGGCCTACTCCTCTTGAGCAAATTCCTCCAGATGTTTCAGAATCAAAGTATGCCTTCTCCATGTTCTGCATGTTCAGCTCTTTCTACAAATAGTACTTAAGGCTCATAGAAGGCCACCTCAGAAAAGTCCAATGTTTTGTTCTTATTCATTCTTTGGTGTTTTGGGTCATTATCCTGTTGGAGGATGCATTACCTGCCTAAGTTTTCTGACACTGCGCATCACATTTCACTTTAAAATGACTTGATAGTCTTGCAATTTCATTGTCTCCTGCACAGATTCAAGAAACCCTGTGCTAGTTGCAACAAAGTAGTTCCAGAACATCCATCCATTCATCTTCTTCCACTTATCCGTATTCGGGTTGCGGGGGCAGTAGCCTAAACAAGGAGGTCCAGACTTCCTTTTCCCCAGCCACTTCGTCCAGCTCATCTGGGGGGATCCCAAGGAGTTCCCAGGCCAGCCGAGAGACATAGACTCTGGGTCTCTGTCCTGGGTCTTCCCCAGGGTCTCCTCTCAGTGGGCCATGCTCAGAAAACCTCACCAGGGAGGTGTCCAGGAGGCATCCTCACCAGATGCCCGAACCACCTCATCTGACTCCTCTCAATGTGAGTGCTGAAGGTCCTGGCCCGATGAAACCAAGAGAACCACATCATCTGCAAAAGGCAGAGACCCGATTCTGAGGTCACCAAACCAGAAACTCTCCGCCCCCCGGCTGCACCTAGAAATTCTGTACATAAAAGTAATGAACAGAATCGGTGACAAAGGGCAGCCCTGGCGGAGTCCAACCCTCACGGGAAACGAATCCAACTTACAACCGACAATGCGGACCAAACTCTGACACTGGGCGTACAAGGACCAGATAGCCCTCACTAGGGCCTCTGGCACCCCATACTCTCTGAGAACCACCCACAGAAGTCCCCAGGGGACACGGTCGAAAGCCTTCTCCAAGTCCACAAAACACGTGTAGACTGGTTGAGCAAACTCCCATGCCGCCTCCAGGACCCTACCGAGGGTGTAGAGCTGGTCCACCGTTCCACAGCCAGGACGAAAACCACACTGCTCCTCCTGAATCTGAGATTCGACTATCCGGCGGACCCTCCTCTCTAGTACCCCGGAATAGACTTTCCCAGGGAGGCTCAGGAGTGTGATGCCTCTATAGTTTGAGTTGGTGTGTTCCAACTATAGAAGGGAGTCCCAGAACATAACCAAGCCTTTTAAGTTTCACAGTTGCTACAGTGTTCTTTTTTGTGAATGCTATATTTTTGCATCAGTGAACATAGATGTGACATGCCAAAGAGCTCTTATTTTGTCTCATTTGCCAAAAGGGCATTCTTCCAGAGCCTTTTGTAGCTTGACAATATGCATTTTGACAAATTCCAGTCTGGCTTTTCTATGATTTTTTTCAACAATAGTCTCATCCTATGTGATCTTCCATTAGTCTTCAGAAAACAACTGCAGATGGTAAAATCTGACATTGATGTACCTTAACCTTGGAGTTCACCTTGAATCATGTTGGATGCTGTTCTGCCTGGGTTCTTTGGTTGTCATTTTTATTATCCTTCTCTTCAATTTGTCATCAATTTCCCTCTTGTGGTCACATCCAGGAGGTTGGCTACAGTCCTGTGTACCCTACACTTCTGAATTAAATTTGCAACTGTAGTCACAGGAACATTAGGCTGCTTGTAGATGGCTTTATAGCCTTTCCCTTTAACATGTTTGTCTATCATTTTCTTTCTCATCTCTTCAAACAACTCTTGTCTTTGGTTTCTCTGGTTTATGCTCAGTGTTGTACACACCATGATACCAAACAGCAGAGTGGTGACCTTTCACCCATTGAATAGACTGACTGATGCTAATTACAGAACAAACTTTAACTTAAAATATCACTACATTCAAATGATTTCCAACCTTTTCCAAGAATACCAGCTCATTTTATTGTGATTAGTTTACTTTTGATTATTATTACTCTGTTTAAGCAGATTAAAAGAAATGTCTGCTTTTCATCAGTGTTCAAAAAGTTTTTGTCAGTTTCAGGTTATGTCAATGTGTGTCTGTCTTTAGTTACCAATACATTATCAACAAATTTGTCCATGTCTGTATATGCATTAAATAACAGTTTGCAGCAGTCTCTTGTCATGCAGACCAGACACAGAAAAATGGAAGCCTAGCCACATGGCTTTCAAACAAAGAACTTTAGAAATCCTTCCCAATCCCAGCAAACATTTGCCTCTCACATTTGAGTATCTAAACTACTTTGATCTCCAAAAGACATCCTGACACAGCATATCACAATTAATATCAGGTATGCAGGAGTGGTAGCCTAGTAGCTACCAAGATAGGCTTGGGCCTGGAAGACCCAGGTTCAGATTCTCATGTTGGCAACAAAGGGGATCCACTGTGGTCACCTGAGCAAGGCCCTTAACCCCCCAACTGCTTCCCAGATCCTAGAGAAATGGCAGCCCACTGCTCCTAGTAACTAGTGATTTGTTAAAGGCAGAGGAATAGTTTCCCAAAGCTGGATTGATAGAGTATTTAAGAAAAAAAAGACGTAGAAAAAAACATCACACCCAGTCGCTAAATCCCTTTATGACACTGCAATTTCACGATGATATTAGGTAAACTTTCAAACTCAAAAGTAACAAGCACATTCATGTCTGACACAAAGTGGCATTATGTGTAATGGGTAGAGACACAACACGGTCTCCTGAAAAACACTGATGTTATATGCATTTGTAGTACAGAAAAGTTAAGAAGCAAATCATTCTTATTGTCTTCAAACAAAATGGCAACATAAATCTCTGGCAACTGGGTTAACAGAGCAAATAAAACAAATTTATTTTGAACAACAAAACCTTGCACAGAAAAGAAAGCTTGTGAGCAATATTTGCCTCCATGCATTTCTCTCTGCAAGCTTACTAGCAGTTTCATGGCTATTGTAGAGGACATCATTTCTAGCATGTTTTTCTGGATTTTACTATGTGTCACACATTAACATGCATAAGTTACAGTCAAACCTATTTGTTGCCAAACGCTTTGAAAATTAATACATTCAATTATCACGTTTGCTAGAAAAATATATCCATCTATCCATTTTGTATACCCGCTGAATCCATCTATAGGGTCACGGGGGTCTGCTGGAGCATATGCAACTCATTACAGGTGACAGGCAGGGGTACACACTGGATAGGTTCCCAGTCACAGGGAAAAATATATTTATTTGTATATAGTTTCTTTAGAGGAATGTATGGTGCAAGGTTCTCAACAAGTTCTAAATCCAGTTTCGAGTCTTAAAGATTCTACACAGTGACTGAATTTTGTGACCATATTCTCGCCCTCTGTCGTTAAGTTAAATTGCCCACAGTGTTGCTTCTCATCTAAAACAATTTTGTAGAACTTTGACTCAAAATCTGAAAAATGTTATATAACTTACAACTCATTTTGCACAACTTAGACTCAAAATACATACATAGTATTTCAAAAAGACCCATTTGGTAAACTTCATCAGCACAGCACTAAATCCATCTTTAGAGAGCAGAAGTGCTTGAAACCAAGTGCAATTAAAGTGATGTCCTTGGTTTTATGGCATACTTTGGTGTTGCTAAATACTAGCTACAAAGTTTATGGATAAAAATAAAAGAAAAAAGTATCAAAACATTTTCATTACTAAGCTGTGAAAAGCAAAACGATGAAGATATATGCTTGGAATTTCACAAACAAACTTAACATCCTTTTTATGTTTAAAGTGTTTGGATGTACAGAACAACCTGATGACTGGTGAAATTGGAGAATTCCAGCTCGTTTTCAGAAAAAATTCTGTACCTCTTCCTTTTGTTAATGTGATAAGAGGACACAACTGCAATCAAAGCTAGGTTGGAATAGACAAGGACATAACTGAAATTAACACTATAAATCTCAATTCAGCCAATCAACACTGTGTTACTATTTTATTTCAAGTGTTTTCAAGCATTCACGATAAAATTGATCATTCAATAACAGAATTCATAAAAGCAGAGTTTGAATTTATATGTTATATTGCTTTGGTGAAACATGTTTGTTATGAGGCCTGAAGTAAATATCCACAGAGCTAAATGATGAATCAAAGCTCTTCAGTTAAGAACAAACAGCTTTCTTTTCACAACAAATACTTCACTGTAATGGGGGATGATTTAGAGTTCACAAAACAATGGAGTTAGACTCAATGTAAAATTATGACAGTATTGAGAAACAGTAACACAATATATTTTCCTATTTGAAGTTGACTTTGATTGTTTTGTAACTCATACTCTGTAAACTTAGTAAATCTTGGATTAATCACATTATTTAAAACTGCTTTTCAGTAACTCGCTGACACTGCTATGATAACAACTCACAATCAATTATTTTCAGTGCACAGTAGGTCTTTACAATTCTGGTACAAAGACGAATCCCGATTTTTTGCTTTGAACGAGATTGCAGTTCTCTGGCACAATTGAAATGTGTATTGTAATGTCACAATAACAATTTCATTATCCCAACCCTAATCCTTTATCTTGACTATAGGCCAGTGCCATTGAATAATTATAATGACATGACTTAGAATTACAAAATAATTATCTCATGTTGTAAATGAATTTCTGATTGTATTAACTATCATGGTGATAATGTCTATGTAAGTCTTGATATTAAGGTACTTAGTTCTTAGTTATTTCATTTCTAACGATATGCACTTTCACATTAGTCTCCAATGAAGCCTGAAATTGTGGCTAGATTTATTGCTATAGATACCTGAAAGCTTTCTAAATATAGGATTAGAGTTGCTATGTTGGTAACAACTGCAGGTGCCTTGCCATAGGTTGAGTTTAGAAGGCAACAATAATGCAGCCCTTGGATGCATTTAGGAACTTTTGAGAAACTCCAAGGAGACTTGGAAAAAAATAGCATTTCTTTGTAATGCACCTTGTGAAATAAAAAACAGAAGAATTGCTGTCGGTTGGAAATGAGATTGCATGTAGATGTGAATGGAGATTGCAGTTTTTCAACAATGTATTGTGCAGCCCTAATGTACAGCTTGGCCTCAGGTAAAGTCTAGTCCTCCTGCAGATAAATGCTCATACAATCACAGCAGCCTGTGGGCTTTCCTAAAAAACCCTGAGGAGCAAGGCTCTGTTACCTGTGCTGTGACAGCTGTCTCCATCTGAGTCAAGCGACCATCCAGGATAACAGGAGCACTTCACTGTGGTCTTGTATTGCTCACACACCTGGCTGCACTTCAGGTGACGGCTGCAGTAGTCCACGACCTCACATGTCTTGTTGCTTGAGTTCAGGTGAAGCCCAGGGGGACAAGAACACACAACTCCTTTGCCTGGTGCCACAGTGCACTGGTGACTGCAACCCCCTCTTGCTACAAGGCACATGTCTGGAGTTGGAGAAAGGACACAAATTCTTGGAACCAGTACAAAGACAGGCACAAACATTGGAAACTACCAGTCATCAGTGTCAATAATGCAGTTATATATTAATATTGTGGCAGACTGTTGAAGTCAAAGTAGGGTGAATCATCACTAAAAAAAAAAAAAAAAAAAAAAAGCAAGATGAGCGTCATCCAAACATTTTCAGAAGTGATAAAAAGACAAATTAATTTGTCTTGTTCTAATTACAAATTTAACAAAAGCATATGTAAAGCCTTTGTAAATAATTGATTTTCTGCATTAGCTTGAAATAAAAAAAAATGATCTGATCATCATCACAATAATGGACAAGCAAAATGTGCTTAAACTGATAACACACAAAACAGTTATATTTTTTTATGTCCTTATTGAACACACCCAATCAACATGTTCACTGCTGGAAGAAAAAAATAAATGAACCCAAAAACTAAATAAAAGTTAAATAGTGTCAGTATTTTGAACACCTGGAGTCCAAACACTGGAAAGAGTTGGAGGTGAGGTTTAGATGTTATTTGACTGAGAAAAGGTACTCAAATGTTTTAATTTTGCTACTTATAAGAGGCGTGTCCTGAAGTGAACAATGCCTTGTAAAAACGATCTCTGGAGACACAATCAAAAGTAGTTTTGCACAAGGCTGGAAAGGGATACAAAAATAATCTCAAAGTGTTTGGCCATCACAGCTCACTGTCAGACAAACTGTTTATAAACAGAAACAGACTAATATTGTGACTACTCTTCCTAGAAACGTACTTGATAAATCCTCAGAGATGAAGAAGAAACCACAACTAACAGATAACAGCATGGAGGGTTTTCCAATCCACAGCACTTCTTTGTAAAATGGTTTGTGGATTGATGAGACAAAAGCGGAATATAATGAGGAAGAATATTCAGCTCAAAATGCAAAAAAATGCAAGAGTCCTTGCTCAAAGTCACTGTTGCTAAAAAAGGTTGAACCAGCTCTTAACTCCAAGAGGCCACTGTGAATGCTTAATGGGTGTGTTCAATAAACATATGAAAATTTATAAGTGTTTGTGTGTCAGTTTGAACACATTGTGTTTGTCTGTCACTGGGACTTTGATAAAGATTGGCTCATATTTTATTACAAACTAATGCTCAAAATGTTATTCCAAGGGTCTCCCATACTTTTTCTTTCTACCTTCTGCCTCTCTCTGCTGTTTAACTGGCACCTTAGAAGCTGTCAGATCAAGAATGAAAACAATGCTGATGAAAATGAAAATGGCCTGGCATCTATTTTCCCAACAGAACTGCACTTTCTCATAATGAAATATAATGCAAAAATGTTAACAATGAGTGTGAATCTCACTGAACTGGGACAAATCAAGCAGACCCTTGAGGTCCCTCTGCACACAAACTAATCGCATAAGAAAAACCAAAAGCACTCTTTTTAGACAAAGTACCACTTGAGGGTCCCACAGGTCCCCACTGAGGCTTGGTTAGTGATGCTCTAGAAAATGAGCTTAGATGTTTACACTGCTCACTTTAACAGATTAAATGGTTTGAACTCATCACATGAGAGTCCTTTCTTCCCTCTGAAGACTGTTAGGCAAACAGTTCCACCTTTTTTATTATTGGAAGGAAGATTTTCTCTTTTTTTTAAGTTTTCTCCTAAGTCTCAAGTAACCAGTATTTGTCATGCTCTAAGCAGCTGAGCGAGCAAAGGAATCCGCTGGGACGTTTTCAACATTCTCAGCACCACATGATAAAATATCAAATGAAATATTCAAGTGAAGTATATTCACATGCTGTGCCACAGAAGTTGAGTTTATTTTTACCAGGCAGGAGAATGTTGCTGGAATTGGTTTTCCTCTTTGTAGGGCTGTTTGGGGTATTTTTGCATGTCTTTATCTACAGTATCTAATCTGTCAGTCAGTTAAAAGATCTAAGGGAACAATAAGAAAACTTTATAAAGGCCTATTTCTAAGATGGGTATGGTCCAATAAATCAGTACTGAAGACCCAGATGATAAGTATTACATTAGGAGAATCACTATGCCAATGTGATTCCCACACAATCACATAATGTTTTTGACAATTTATTTTTGTATTTTCACCTAGAATGGATTTTTATATGAAACACTCATTGTAAATTTGAAATGTGGTTATAAAAATATCTCTGTATAGAGCAATTAATAACAACTTTTGTTTTGTCCTAACTCCAAATGTTTGCTCTGTAATTTATTAGATTATTGGAAATTGGCAGCGGCTTGGCCATATCTATTGCCTAAAACTGTTAATATTATCAAAAATTGTTAGTAAATAAAAAAATAAAATAAAAAGCCACACAACAGCAATTTAGGGCAATAGTAAATATAGAATGGCTGCTTGTACAGGATTTCAGAGGATAAATTCAGTCTTTGATGAAGCAATCACAAGCAGGTGTATAGACCTCCATAAAGGCAGACATTTTAGTAGTTTATTGATCTGTGTTCACATAATGCCAAGAGGAAGATACATACCGTATATACTCGCTCATAAGTGGAGATTTTTTTCCCAGAAAATCCGTCCCAAAAAGTGCATTCGACTTATGAGCCGGTCAGTCTAAGACATTAATTTTTTCCGGTGTTTAAAGTCAGCCCAAGTACGTTAATACATTGACAATTTAACTTCTCTAGTGGTTAATAGCAACAAACAACTTTGATAATCAATAAACTTAAAAAAAATGTTTTTGTTTTCCTACCTTTGTATTTTTAAAGCAATTATCTGACAATCTACGTGCTAATTATCGATACTAAAGGAACAGCGTTAGTTACGTTTATTAACAGAACCAGAAAAACACATTTGTGCACTCACCGATATTTAAAACTGGACAAACAATAACA
>JAOWBL010000014.1:14269337-14284227 GCA_028564865.1 Zenarchopterus dispar | reverse complement strand
CTGCATTTAACAGACACATACTCCAAATCCAGGGAGCAGTGATTGTCTACAGTTACTGTGTTTGCTTTGTCCCAGTCGTTATTTATATACACACACAGTCTCCCTCCTCTGCTCCTATTGGAGTCACTGGTCCTGTCATGGCACTGTGCAGTGTAGCCCATTAGCAGAATAGCAGAGTCCGGAATCAGTGGGTGAAGCCAGGACTCCGTGATCAACAGAATCCAACTGTTGCTGATTATGTTATTTGTTGCTACCTGTAGCCACAGCTTATCGATTTTGTTAGGGAGGGATCTGGCACTGGTGAGGAAAATGCTGGGAAGCTGTGGTTTAACAGGCTGCTTCCGTAGCCTCATTAGCACATTGGCCCTGCAGCCTTGCTTCTGTTTCTTGTCTCTGCGCCACCTCCGTCATCTGCCTGCGGCGATGGTAAACCAGAGAGCAGGAACTCCTTGCTGTGTCCTCTGGGATGTCATAGGAATGAAGAAATTAGATCATAACACTCCTCTCGCTGCAAACTCTGATACTGAGAAGGTCCTGCTGGCTGTAGATGTGTATTAGGCAAAAAGTTGGTAGAATGAGAAACAACACTAATAATAACACACACTTCTATTCACGAAACCAAGATAACTGAGCCACTGTGTCTGTATGCGCTGTCATCATTGATTAGTACATGGGATTAGTGCATGCATTGACAAATATTGTTAATGCATGCACTAAATGCATTACATGGTATGTAAATTACATGGTATGTAATTTAATTCATCTATTTGCATTTACCTATTTACATTAGACCAGATCTGTGGATAAAGTGTAAAATATGATTGTGGGATTTTGGGGTTTTAAAGGTGATGGAAAATAAGTGTTGTTGAGAAATTATTATTTTCAGCCCATCCTCTTTTGGGTTGATGGGTCAAGAGACAATTTTTATTTTATTATTGTATTAAGTGAATGTATTGGCTGGGATGATCAAAAGGTCAGTCCTAGAGGTTAAGTAAAAGCTGCTGTTTTTTCATCCACATGGGGATGAAAGGGAGATGGGTTTGAGATTCATACTGACACTGTTGGGCTCATTAAAAGGACAGTTTAGGAAAGCTTTGGGGCAAAATGGTTCTGAGGTGAAATGGTACTGAAAAAAAGTGTTATATACATGAGATCCCCATCTCAAAGTGTGCAGACTATAGTATACTTTGATTTGATGCCTCAAAAGCTGAAGAGCAGATGAGAAAGAGATTGAAATTGTAGGATTGACTTGCAGCTATACCTTCTTTTAGGCCTCTGTGATGGACTGCAGAGCTGTCTCAGGGGTGAGACTGTTCTTCAAGCCTTTGAATGAAGGTGATGACTCAACTGAACCCACCAATGCATTCATTAAATGTGTGAATTCTGGCAAAATGATAAGACAAAAGGTTTGAAACTTTACTCTCAATGAGAGGGGAGAATAATTGAATCAATATGCTGTTGACTGGGGAAGACAAAGGACATGTAATAGTATGTTTACATGATACATGTCTCAAGTAATGAGCTGGGATAAGTTCCAGCAGACGTGACCCTATAGAGGATTCAGTGGGTATAGAAAATGGATGGATGGATTTCCTAAGGGTGTGACCATGGAGGAGGGGTTGTCACTCTTTCTTCAACCTTTTCTGTTTACATTTGCTCACCACAATACCACACAATTCTTTGCAAATTCTCTTTCAACACAAAACCAGGTGTGGTCCATGAGGATATTACTTTAGGTATTCACTACCTGTATCTTTGCAGGTAAACTTGGCCTTGGGATCACACATCCTTTTGGTGCCCTCACAGTCTTTCTCATCACTCCCATCCTCACAGTCCTTGTCTCCATCACATCTCCAACGTTCTGGGATGCAGGTTCCATCTGCGACACAATGAAATTCTTCCCCGCTGCACTCAATAACAGCTGGCAGCACTGAAACATGAGGGATACAGCAATTGATATTTCACAGATAAACAACATGCAGTATCGGCCAAAAACAAAACAGTTATCATATTTTTATCTGTAAGCAAGGTTTGACTGTTTAGAAATCTATTTATCTTTGAGTGTGTGACATTTCCAAGCTGTACAAGTACAAAAAGTTCCAAGAATGGAATTTTTTTCACAGTTGTCTCAAGTTTTTGTGTTGTACATTGGATCTAGTCACAATTTTACCAGTAGTAGTCTGGGAGGCAGAGTGGTTCATGGTGTTCAGGGTATATTGCACATAAACGAGTTTCACTGCAGTCTTATCTGGTTTATTTTACACCGCAATTCTTAGATTCACTGGTGCATAACATTTAGGAAACCAAAGGACAGCATAGAATTTATGTTTTTAGAATAGGGAAAAAACCACCAAAATACCACCATGGTATGATGTATTGCAAAGGTTTAGTGTATTTGATTGAAGAATTGTAGTTAATAATTTTCATTTTCAAAAGTTCTTTTTTTTTTTGTTCCAATAACAAGAAAGCAAAATCTAAGTCTCATTCAGCACACTGAACCGGTTCCTGAGTATTTTGATGAATTGTCTGCACAGTCTCATGACCGTTCAATGCTCAAGAAGACTCACAGTTCACTTGCTTATCTCCCTCTGATAATTAGTTTAAAAAATTCAACTGATAGTAAAGACTCCCCAGCAAAGACATTAGGTACGTTATTGGCACTTGACAGCAAACATATTAAATGTATAACTGCAACACCTAAATTTAATAACATATTTGCATTGTAAATTAATCCATTTGCATTCTAAAACAGAATTCTGCATACTTGTAAAGTTACTTCTAGACAGATCTGCATACTATTACTAAAGGTAATTTAATACTAAATGTGAATGATGCGGAAGACCGATTAATGCAGGAGAGGATTTTGATCTCACTTTTTCTGTTTGTCTGACTTGAAGTGTTAACAGTTCACTGCATTTTAAAACATAACAAAAACATTCTTACATGCTGATCTGCCTCTGCAAGTTGTGCTCTCATCACTGAAGTCACCACAGTCATTGTCACCATCACAGGCCCACTGTTCGGGGATACAGCGTCCACTGGTGCATTGGAACTGATTGTTAGAACAGGTCTGGATGCAACCCACTTCGTCACTGCCATCGCCACAGTCATCATCTGCACATGCACAAACACTCATAAAGGGTGGAAGCAGAGCAAAACATGACAGCTGAAGCCTGTCATTTGGAGTCAAAGGGCACATTTGTTTTTGGGCAAACATTCATTGATAAGGATGTTGAAAACCTTGTTACCTGAATCACAGTGCCACTTGACACTGATACACTGTCCATTGGAACAACTGAACTGAGTGAGAGGTTCACAAGTGGGGAAGGCTGAAAAGATCATAAACAAATAAATATCAAACAGAATCCCAATCCAACATAAATATATAGCTATAAATGAACAATTCTGATTTTTAGCTAAGTAATTTCATAGAAAAAATGATGAATAAAAACACCTTACTGGTATGAAGGCATACTAAATCCTCATAGTGGACACTCATTATTCATTATTTAATATGATTTCTTTTTTAAAGGATGACATTTCAGAATGGACTATTTTTAGTGTGCAATCATTTACATCAAGTTTATTGAAAATGTTCTAGTAAAAAATAAAGTAGAAAATAAGTGATGCAGCTATGATCACTAAGAAAAATAAGATATTCACATGACTGTAGGAGATTTCTTATTGTTCCAAATTAGAATAGTCAAAAGAATCTAAGAAAAGCAAGCAGGAAAAAATATAGATTTACAAAGGCTCCTTTATCCTGTTGTATTTTAGGCAGAAAAAAAAACAAAGTTTTTAACAATCTTCCTTTACAAATTTCACATTTTCAATACAATTCATTCATTAGTTCTTAAAAAGAAAAACTACTATTTTGCTCTCCAATCAAATTGTGAATCTGAAAAAAATGCCACTTTGTTTTTTGTTTGTTTGTTTGTTTTTTCAACACAGATGGCCCTTGTTCAAGGTGGAAAAATGATGTTAAATTCCTGTTTTGATTAATGCTTTGTACTCAATGGAATCTTGGAGTGCCAAGCTGTTTTTCACCACAAGTTTTAACTTCACATTTCAGCTCTGGATCAATGCCTCTAATCACAAAATCATAGATAAAAACAAGCTTTATCCTGAATCAAAATTTATTTTCCACACCTTCTGCTCTGTGGTTTGTTGCTGTCATCCAAAGAAAGATCATACAGATTATTTAATATATACAACATAATTCTGCATTAAAGCAATTTTTCACATTTAGTTGTTTCACATCAATCTTAAAGAAGATTAATTTCATTTTTGTTTGTTTTGACATTTGTCTTAACCTATTTATGTAGATACAAAGATACCTTATTAATTCCAAGACAAACTGTAACGTATCCAGATGTGAAAGCAACAAGGACAAGACAATGTTGAAAACTACTACACAAAATATCAATAAATAGAACTATAACAGATATAAGAAGTAAACAAATAACAAGAAATTACAGTGAATATTATAATGTGGAAAAGTTGCTAAAAAGATTCTTCATCACAGTCATTCTTAGTATTAAAAAAACGCAACCTGAGAAAAACATAACATGCTTTTCACCATGCTATTGACACCATAGTTTTGAACTAAAACATTTTGATTTTGTCAGTGAGGTGTGTAAGTTCTGAAATTAAGCTCCTTTTTTTTGTTTGTTTTTGTTTTGGTACTTCTCTGAGGGTTCTGATCTTAGGGCATATTCTTGGTATGGATAGTCCTGGTAAAATTGGCAAGTGCCTTGAATGCTTGCACAAATTTACAATTCACCTCACGATAGAAAACATAGGATTAAATGATGGGGCACTAACTTTTGCACATAAATGCATATTAGAAATGATGTAGTAATTAAACAAAGAGTGCAAGCAATAAAGCACAAAAATAATGTATAAACAGGGTGTAGTGTAAAGAGGAGATACAATGCAATGCCAGTATATGGACTGTAATGCAACAGATTAAAACCAAAGAATCCAGTAAAGAAATGTTGCACATCGGAGGGTAATAAAACCAGTAACAGATAGATATATAAATAATTCACAGACACCATGTAAGCATTAAGAATGACATATTGCTCAATGGATCAATACCAGTTATGAGAGGACCTGACAGGGTTATGCCCTGAAAAACAAAAGACTTTTGCAGCCTACCAAGAAATAGGAGTCTATCACTGTATAAGGACCTTTACCCTGAGAAATTGACATACAGAGGGTGGTGCGGACTGCCCATGATTGATGTGGCTTCTGGTAGGTCCTCCTGTCTGCTACTGATATGAAGCAGGGATAGGAATATAAAGTAACTGTCCAGACATACATTCTAGTAAAGAAACATTTGACAGAATGCTGTTCCAGTATGAGGAGAAAGCAACCACCTCTCTTGAACAAACACTGCAAACCAGTCACAGTAGCACTTTCAATAACCAACTACATAATCTGATGTGTCAACTTTAAGAGCATATTGTCCCTTTATTAACTGCTTATAAGACATTCTACTTAGCTATCAACTGTCTGGGTTCTTGTTGTGATCTTTCAATACAGCTACTTAAATTAAGTGCTCACTTCTGTCAACATTCTATAATTCTTTTGAGCTTTGGCAAGCAAATGTTTGTTAAAAAAAAAAGAAGAAGAAAGAACGTGATGCATCCAAAAACCAGAGTGAGAGACCACAGGATCAAAAGGACATTTATGAAACAACAAATTTGTCCATAAGGCAGAGTGAAAAAACACAATTTGGCATTCATGAAACTTAGTAGTTCAACATTTGGTGGTGACAACCAAATTTTACCCTGCAGCATACCACATGAAAAGCTGAGACATCCAAATAAGAAGAGTGAACATGGTGCTAGAGGTGAAGAGCAACTTTTAGCTGCACAAAGGTAGGGCCAGAACAACACAGAGCCCAGGAAGCAGCCATGCAGTGGAGGTGTCACAGCAACAAAGTCACCTTCCTCTGCATGGGGAATAGGGTGCTACCCTGTCAAGATGCTGACAGGGTAGGGACTGCGAGTTTGCGCTCTTCTTCTTTGCCAACTGGCCAACGGCTAGGGTGGACAGTTTCATTAGAATTATTCTTGGTGAGGAGGCTGGGGGTTTAGCTTCTTAGGGATACTTAGGGAGGGCCCATGAGGCAACCTGCGCCATGGTCTGCTGTTAGGCCAGCTGAGGCACCATTTTTCAAGGGTAGTAGTGCTAAAAATAATTTCAGTTTAATTCGATTCAATTCTATTTAATTTAAATCAAAAATACTTTATTGATACCCAAAGGAAAACTCATTGTCTGCCATCTTTCTTGTCTCATACCACTGCTACACTGAACTAGTGTGGTGCCGAAAAGACCATCAGGAACACCTGCAACACCATCATTCCCACAGATTTACCTGTGGGTTTGACAGCATTGTGCTGTAAGTAGAGGCAGGTGTCTGATCACAGTGCTCTTTTCCCACACAGCTAGTTTGGGCTTTCTCACCATGTCCTTCCACAGTTCAGCTTGGTGCACTGAGACCATGGAGCATGGAGGAAATATTCAGCTCTCTGACTGCCAAAGCTGCAGTTTGGTAGGCTTTTTTCATCAAATCCGACTGGAAACAGCTGTATATTGATAGCAGTGTGTGGCTCCTATGACATTTTATTGACAGTTGAGGGTGCAAGCGGGCTGCCACTAATGGGTCAATCAGCAGGATACAGAGGTGTCCCAGCTTCCCCACGTTCTCAAAGCCCAGGGCAGAAGCCCATTATATCTGACTTTTAAAAATGAGTGGGTGGCCTTTCCACAAGACTGAAACCTCTTCCAGCAGTTGGCTGTTTTGCTACTCTCATGGCCTAGTGTAATTTCTTCACCCTCATAATGTCAACTGCTGGTTAATGTTACTATTTCTGGCCAGGGGATGTTAAGGCTGGTAACATCCCATTTACACACAGACGAAATTACCACGGCGAGGGTGGGAGTTGATAACATTCTCTACTCCTCTTCCCCATGCAATGGGTTGCAATGTAGACAGTGTGGATCTTTACTCAGTATCTTATTTCCACAAATGAAGAGACAAATGCTAGAGTACTCATCTCACCTGGAGTGAAGGAAAATGGGGTTCATTTTCATTAAGAAAGGGACAATGAATTGGTGGTAAAACACAAAAGGTGTTAACTGACATGCTAAACTCTTGAATTTGACAAAAAAAAATGGTGAATGAAAAACACGAAGACTGTGGAAGTAGCTATGGCCCGACAGTGGAGGTACTTCCAGTTATAGCAATAATATGATTATCTGTGTCAGAGTTTTGTTGTTCAGTTAACACATACATTTTTTAATCCAATTTTATATCACCCCATTTTGATTTTACTTCCTGAAATCTTCCTTGAGCAGAGGACACTGCATTAAATGCATTAGTCACCTCTTTCCAGGCCTGTGCCTTGTTAGCCCTTGTCACCCCTCTAGGCTACTAAAAGAAATGAAATTTATTTTCTTTGCTCTGCTGTATCTAAAATTAGAAATGAAAAATATCTTCTTTCTCTTTGTCTCTCTTTAAGAAATGCACTACATACAAGTAGACCTGAAGGTTAAGGATGTACCTTTACACTTCACAAACCTCATGCAATAATTAATGATAATTAGTGAGCAGCAGTGTGTGGCTAGTTTGTAATGATCACCATTCATTAATATAGACACACTTAAAATCAAATCAGTTTTACATGAATCTCTAGCCTTTTAGTAAGGAGATGATTATGTGATTCACAAAGATTTCATCAATGAGGTCATTATCTTTAATTAATATTGTATTTCCAAGAGAGCCTACTGAAAGTAAAGCCTACATGCAGCTTCAGTCATGATACAGCACAATCTAAAACAACACATAAAACGATTCACAATGGAAAACCAGTACAACTTATCTGAGTAAAAGCAGTAGCAAGAAAATATATCAAACTAACAGTGTATTACAGGAGGTTAAGATAATTGTCTGCCCCTAACATAGTAAAATATTAGACCTTTATTTATTTATTTTGATGGATGATTGAAGCTGTGATAAACCATTATGGTAGTTTCAGAAATTAAATCTACTTTTATCTCTGGGTGTGAGTGATTCTGGCTCCATGCCAAACAAAGAGCCAGCTGTCCTCACCAGCTTGTCCAGGTGGCTGGTGTCTCTCTTCTTCATCCTACTCCCTCCAGCACACCACAGCTTGAAGAAGACACTGGCAGCGACTTACTGGTAGAACATCAGCAGCAGTTTTGGCAGACGTTGAAAGATTCACTTCAAAAAGTAAAATGTGCTCCGGCCTTTCCAAAAAACAACCTCTATGCTTTTACACCACTCCACCCTGTCGCCCAATTAATAACAACATAAATAACAGTGTTGTTAATCTTGATTCATCCATTCACAACTCTGTCATCACTTAATATCTAACCCCAATAGTCCTCACTGTAGTCAAGGAAACCTCATAAATAATTCTTGTGTATATAGTAACATCAATATTTTTTACTAAGGCAGCAATAAGTATTGGAAAATAGATTCAGCTGCATTTTGTGGGATGATGACATAGTCAGGATTGACATTTTGTATTCCCATCACATATCAACCTAGATTTCAATATACTGTAAACTGGATGCCTACAGCTTTATTGACTTCTGTAAGAAATACAAGTCTATATTTGCAATGATTTGCTGGCATTTGTGGCAGTTGTCTGGAATATCTTAGGCACTGTAGAGAAGATATACTGTATCCTCGACATACAAGTGTCATCTACAGTGGATTATAGTTCCATTAAACATATTTGATCTTTCTGACAGCACATGGCTGCCTGAATTTAACGTTTGCTAAGAATAAAGCATGGACATGCATAAATAATGAGGGTTTCAAGTAAACAGTGAGCCCAGCTAAAAATGCATTTCTGGCATCCATAAATAATGATGGCTTCAAGAGAACAGAGAGCCCAGCAGAATACATTGTGTGACAACTACTAAACTACTGACAAACAAAATCCAAATTAGTATCAATCTCTTAGGCAGCCACCACTGAGCTTCAGGTGTTTCAAAACCCACAGTAGCTCCACTGAAGCTAAGTGAGCTGCCAGAGTTGCACAGTAGAGTGCCTGCGGAGAAGTAATGCCTGAGGAAGCTCAAACAACACTATCCAAGAGAATATGTTTTGCTGCACAGCTTGATTATGATTGAATGAAGCCGAGCATGAACTTTAATTACTGCTTACACCCTGGCTGTTTGTGGCAGTGTACTGAAGCAGCTTAGGACACACAAAGGGGCCGTCTTGATACAGCACAGAGCAGCATTTGGCAAACATCAAACACTGTTAAAGGCTGGTTTAATAGCAATAGTGATTAAAGTGTTATCTTAAAACCTTATCCCATATATTACAGGCATGCTGCTAATTCATCTAGCTCAACTTTATTGCTTAAAACATATTTTAGAGCTCCAAATGTTTTCTCTTTTTTTTTTTTTTTTTTTTTACCCTCCCTTAATAAAATGGTAAATACATCTTCAAAGAAATTAAAAAAGCTTGTGCCATCATGGCTTTTGCATTTTCTGTTTCCACTTATCTTTTCTATGATTCAGCCTGAACCCAAACGGTTACTTTTAATGCACTGAAGCTCAAAGATTCTATAATGCCACAGTGGCACCATTTAAGAAAAAATATTACAATACAAAAGTACTATTTTAGGTCTGCATCACTCTTTTAAGCTGTTTAGACATGTCTTTACCCAGAAAAGACATATCTAGTTACTGGTTCAAAGAATACAACATTAATACTTCAGCTCAACTGAACATAGTAAACCATGAAAAAAGACAACACTCAGTTCAAAAATGCTTACACTTGTTTTGAAGCACTTCAGTGCAGCGAAAGTGATGCACTATTAGAATGTAAATGCTACTGCAGTTCATCTCTACTCTAAATGCATTTTTTTATATGTGCAGAGGTGGAGGATAAACATGACAAATCTCCAACACTTGGACCTAAACACCTTCAGCAGACCAACACCAACCAGTTTGTGGCCCTTTTCCACATCATTCTAAACTCTCCAAATTCAGCATTATAAGTTCAGCTTAAACTAATTTAAACTGAAGCTATGACAGAAAGAAATCCAAATCTGCCCATCAAACACATATAAGAATGAGTCAATTAATAAGCCACCTGAAGGTATTGAGCATGCACAAGAACTGGCTTTGAGCAAATTCTGTCCCAGATTGAAAAAGTGCAAGAAAAACATGGATGATGCCATTTTTGGTCAAAAGTCCACAACCAGTCATGGTTCAACACAGACCTAGTCTTGTTCTTTTATATTTATTCATGAAAAAAATTAACATGTCATATGAACAACAGGAGGGCAGAAAAGAAACATCTGTAAGGCAATATTAGAACTAATTTGGTTCGGTGGTAACAGGCAAATAACATGAGTGCATGTAGAAAGAATATATTACAGAGGCTGTTTTGTGAAAAAAAATTAAAATTTTCTACAAAGTTTAAACCTGTTTCTGAATAATGTTACTCAGCATAAAATTGTGACAACTTTAACAATCTTATCATTTATAGTTTGGAATGTCGTCAAAATTTTTTGACAATCTACGGAATAGTGGATATTGGATACCCTGATCTTTGGGCCCTCAGGCATCACTGCATTTAAAACAGGCGTTATCCTGTTATAAAAATTCCTGCACCTGCTCAGGAACACTTTCAGTATTCACTAACTACACAGTTTTCCATGCCATTCACAATTGTGGGTTAAAGTGATGCCATGCACCCCTGGATCATTGAACAGATATGCCACTATCTTCTCTGGGCTCATTTAAAATGGACTGAGGAAAAGTGAAAAACTGCCATGTAGTCAGACAAATCAAACTTTATTTATTTTTCCTTTTTTTTAAAAAACATGGACGCTGAACTAAAAGGGGAGGGCAATCCAGTTTGTTATCCATTCTCTGATCAAAAGTCTGTATCTCTGATGGTACAGGATGTATCAGCATTCACATCTGGAAAGGACCAATGCTAAAAACTATAAGCAGAATGTAGGGCAACATACCCTACCATCCAATGTCTTTTTCAGTAAAGGTCTTGCCTATTTCAACAATATAGAGCTAAACAACTGCATCCATTACAAAAGCATGTCTTTATAGTGGAAGAATCTGGGTGCTGAACTGGCCTGTATGTGTTATGCCAGCAAGGAAGTCCAGGACCCAGTTGCAGAGGTTAATCCAAAAAGGTTTTATTTTCCAAAGTCCAACAACAAAAGGTAGATATTCCTCGGGAGATTAACCTAAGACACTAGAACTACCTACTAAAAAACATAACGTTCGAAGGCTAAACAAAAAAAAATCACCATTCGCATTGGGAAATTAAACATGGAGCGTCTAAATAACAGAAATTACCTCTAGGCTCTCTGGCACTAGGAATAAAAAAAGCTGAAATTTCTTGGAGATGCAAAGTACATACACATACTACTCAGAGGCGAAAGAATAATAATCCCACACAAGAGAACAAGCAAGGGTGGCTTATGAAGGTGCCTGATCAGCCCACAACTGATTACAAGTGTGATGGAGCCCAGAGCTCACCGAGCTCACCCCACCACCTGCTGGCTGTAGGGAGGAAAAGGGTTAGGACAACCAAATCCCAGATCATAACAGCATGCCAGCATTCATTTTGAATAAAGTATACATTAATGCAAATCAGAATTACATTTTACAAGATGTCCCAATGGTTTTGAAGTTGGGGTTGAAATTAAAAGAATAAAGATGGGTCAAGCCCAAAGCTGCAGTGACCAGCTGTCAAGTTTAATCACATTTCCCAATAACTGCATGTTCCTTCAGAAAAATAATAATGCCACATAAGAAAAACAAAAACAAACATAAGGGGCAATATTATGCAACACCCATCTCCCTAACCAGGAAAATGGCAAAGAAGCAGTTGTAGCATTCCATCCTGAGTTTGAATTTGAATATTTACTTTGGTTCATTAGGCATCTATTTACTCAGACATGACACACAATCACAATGATTCTGACATTTGTATTACATTGTATGGAGAAATATCCATTCATGTAGACTATAGAACTATAAATATGAACCTGGTGGTAATAAAATTATATTTGATATACTCATTTTGAGTATGTTTAGTAGGTAAGGTATACCTCACCTCATGGATTAAGGCATATATGTCAAACTCAGACCCGCAGGCCAAATCTGTTGTAATTATAGTTGGCCCGCGAGATAATATCAAATGTCTGATAAAGCTGACCTGCCAGTAGCGCACACACCGCTTGTGGCCTACTACAAATCCCAGAATGCTCATAGACTGGGCTGGCAGTCAATCGGGACCTTTAAAGATCTGTAAAGGCAATCTCATGCAACCAGTCCTTGACCACACCTGCCAAAAATAGCTAAACAAAAACTGGAAAACAGGACCTTTCTCAAGAGATGGGAGGCAGAATATCTGTTCACAAGTGTGAAGGACAGACCTGTTTGTCTTGTGTGCAGAGCCAACATAACTGTAACCAAGGAATATAACATAAGAAGACATTATGAAACAAAATACCATGTCAAGTTCAAGGACATGGACATAAAGCAGAAGCACCAGAAGGTAGAGGAGATGAAATGAAGTTTGGTTTCACGACAGACTATGTTTACAAAAACCAGATCACAAAGTGAGGCTGCTGTAAAAGGCCAGTTTTATTGTGGCTGCAGCAACTGATAAATCAACCCACCCTTTTAATGAGAGCAAGTTTGTCAAAAAGTGTATGATCAAAGTTTGTGATGTCATATGTCCAGATAAAAGACAAGCATTTTTAAATGTGAGCCTGAGAAGAAACGTAGTTGCTGATCATACATGTGAGATAGCCACCAATCTACATAAACAGTTGATGGAAAATGGAAAAGATTTCATTGCATAATCCCTTGTGCTGGATGAGAGCTGTGACACAACTGATACTGCGCAGTTGTTGGTCTTCATTCGCGGAGTGGACTCAAACCTGTACATGACAGAGGAACTTTTGGGATTAAAATCAATGCATGGCACAACCAAAGGAAAAGAAACTTTTGAAGAGTTTTCCAGATGTGTAACTGAAATGAGACTGCCTTGGGATAAACTTGTGGAACTGGCAACAGATGGTGCACCCGCAATGTGCAGTCAAAAGAGTGGACTGATGGGCAGGATTCGGGAGAGGATGCGGGGGAACCATGGAGGTGAGTTGACAGTTTATCACTGCATCATACACCAGGAATCATTATGTGGAAAAGCCCTGAAGTTGGAACATGTTCTGGATACCATAACACGAGTTGTCAACTTCATAAGAGCCAAAGGTTTGAATCACCAGCAGTTCAAGTCTTATCTGGAGAAGTGTGGTTTGGAGCATGTAGACGTCCCTTTTCACACGGAGGTGACATGGTTGAGCCGAGGAAAAGTGCTGAACAGATTTTTCAAGCTGCATGAGGAAATTTGTCAGTTTCTAGAAAGCAAAGGGAAAGACACAGCAGAGTTTTGGAATGCAAAGTTTTTATGTGAGCTGGCATTTCTGTGTGACATCACAAACCATCTTGATACGCTGTACCTGCAGCTTCAGGGGTGGGACCGTGTCATCACAGACATGTACACTGCAGTGAGGGCATTTAAAACCAAACTGCACCTGTCAGAGACTCAGATGCTTCAAGGAAACCTGGGCCATTTTCCGTGCTGCCAAACCATAAAAATGCAGATCTCCACCATTGCATTCCCAAATGCACAGTTTGCTGAAAAATTCAATGCCATCAGTGCCGAGTTTACCCGGCGATTTGCCGACTTTGAAGCCCAGAAATGTAGGTTCCAATTGCTCAGTAATCCATTGGCAATTGAAGTGGAGAGTGCACCAACCAACATTCAAATGGACCTGACTGAACTCCAGTGTAGTAACACACTCAAGTCAAAGTATGATGCTGTGGGCGCCCCACAGTTTCCATGTTTCACCCCTAACACAATGCCACACCTCCGTACCCAAGCTGCTCAAATGCTTTCTATGTTTGGCAGCACATTTCTCTGTGAGCAACTATTCTCTTCGATGAAGATGAACAAAACATCACACAGGAGTCGTCTCACTGATGAGCACCTTCACTCAATCCCGAGGATTTCCTCAGCTCAGAGCCTGACCCCAAACATTGATGAACTAGCATCCAAGAAGAGATGCCAGGTAGCTGGCTTGGACCAGTGCACGCCAGATTAAATCCCAGTGTAGCAAACCAAGTTTTAATGAATGTTTTCTTTATGTACTTTTCTTTGCTTGTTCCTAGCTTGTTCAAAGGCTGGATTTTCATTAAACAAAATTATTATTATTGTTGTTTTTATAATCATTGTTGCTGTTGGTAGCCTGCGGAAAAAAGAGGCATTGTATATATTTTGCAGTAATTTAAGAAATGAATGCTACTGACTTGCTTAATTGGAAATTTGATTTTGCATATGTTTAGTATTATGCATTGCTTATTCCAGAGTTTAAGCAATGAAAAGGTTTGTTATTATATTGGGATAGAAAAAAAAACTTTCTAAATTGGAGACATTTTTTCGATAAATTTCAGGTTTGCCTGTGACTTTGTCCAACTTTTTAATTTTGGCCCACTCTGCATTTGAGTTTGACACCCCTGGGTTAAGGGAATAAGACATGCTGAAATTAAGATCTTCTTGGCACTTTTCCAACGTTTTTTCCACCAGAAAATGGACACCTGGACAAATGTTAACTACAATTATGTATATGTTTGCCTTATAAAGGCTTACACTTAAAGCATCGCCCACTCCACCTCCATAAATGATTTCCGCCAGGCAAGATGGCGTGTGCGGCCCGCCATCTGTCAGGCCTGCTCCTGAGTTTGTTTGTGGTGTTTTTACTGGTAGTTTTTAGCTGGCATAATGTTTCTACTCTTT
>JAOWBL010000014.1:14239313-14259579 GCA_028564865.1 Zenarchopterus dispar | reverse complement strand
GAGAGAGAGAGAGAGAGAGAGAGAGAGAGAGAGAGAGAGAGAGAGAGAGAGGAGCTACAACTGAAAGATCATTCATTTCAAACAAGGCTCTAACAGTCTGAAAATGAGCTTATATACAATTTTGTGTATGATTAATGTCATCCAATTTCTTTGCAAAAAGTGTCCACCCAAGCATAATGTTTGCTAGAGTCTTGGCATTGATTAAAGAGCATTTACAAATTATTTATTAGCTTAATATGCCAGGGATGTCTTGTTGGCAGTGGTAAAAAAGGGCAGTTTTCAATAATCTTCATTGCTTTGAAATTTAACATTGTCAAGAATTAAAATATAGAACCCCAAGTGTGAATCTTCATAACACTTTTCAAGAATAATTACATGATGAAACTGATATTCCATTTCACCCACTTAGCTGTCATTAACAAGACAACAATTCTAGACAAGCCTTTCCTAAAATAGATTCAAAACAGGCAGCTTAAGCACATAGCCTGATTCTTACAATCAGGTCTCCACAGCAAACCAGAAGCTATATCAAATTATACCATTCTTCCAGTTCCATTAAGGTGAATCTTCTCAATGTGGTCGTAGTAGGCATCACACCAGAACATAGTGCCGGTACTGTGGTCCAGTGTCAGACCATTGGGCCACAGCATGTTGGAGGTGACAAAAATGTGCCGGTTAGATCCATCCATCCAGGCTTGTTCTATCCGCCCTATGCTATCATTGACCTCATCCTCTTCCCAGTCTGTCCAGTACATCCAGCTGTCATGAAGAAAAATGCAAGCATACAGGACAAGCAATTATTAACAGTATACACTTATTCTCTTTATCTACAGGGATGTTATGCAGCCACGAAGCTGCATCAGTATATCATACTCTCAACACTGATCACATCTTAAAGCTGTCGGATTCAAATCCGACAGCTTTATGTTCCTCACTCATTTCTATCCCTGCTTTCTGGCACATTGATGTACAGTAAGATGGGTGTTCTTGCAGATGTCTCTGCGAACCACCTGCTTTGGTTTCTTATCAGCTGATACAAACCTGACAGCATGTTTCTTCAAGATTCCACCAGAAATTACCATCCCACAGTTATGCAAAAAGGAACTTTTGACTTTTTGTCCGGAATGCCAAACATTGGAGTTCCCCCACACTGACTTTTCATGTTACACTTTAGAGAAAAAAAACTGTACTGACAAATGCAAATGTAAGGAGTTTTTCTACATGTCTGAAATCTTAATGTATGTCTTATAATTCTCAGCTCTCAACAGGACACCAATAACTGAGGATTCATAGAGTCAACAATGTGAGTGGAACTTCTCAGTCGTAACTGTACCCAGGGGATTTGCTCTGTCTAGTTACTGCTAACTGCTCTTATGCCCCCCTTAGCCCCTCACCCCAACTAGTTTCTCATCAGTGGTAGAATGCTGGCCGAGAGAAGATGAAACAGAATGGGAAATAGAGGTGAAAGAACATTCCCTCTCAAAGCCTTGTTTATGAACTCATGAATTATTAAAACCACACTCTTCAAACACAAATGTGTACACACGTCTGCACAGATATAGGCAGACACTATATGGGATGTTCACAATGGATTTAGCGTTTTAATTATAGAATATTAATAATGTTTACACTGAGCTGAATACAGACAAAATTTAAAAAGATGTGTGTTTCATATTATATATTTCAATTAAAGCTGCAATGACTCAAGGCAAGATGTCAATTATTTGTTTGCAGTTCCAATTTAAAACATGTAGAAAAAAAGAACAAAAAACAAAACAAAACAAAAAACAGAAATCAACTAGAAACCATATTTCTAGAAACTTGAGAACCTTTCTAAACTGCTACAAAAGGTTAGTGGCCACATTCTGCTCATTTTTAGCCATTTAATTTTAATTGTAATCTCTTGTGCCTCTACTTCATCTTTTCAGACATAAAGCTGTAATTATTTCATAATAACAAAGACCAAGAGTTGCCAGGAAAAGCTTTCTCCTGAAAATCAGCAGACTTGGCACAAGTGTTTTCTCACTGGTTGAATTTCTGGAAGCTTGCTGACGGGCAGAACTAAGGGCTCATAAATATGTATTTCTGTGTTCACACTATCAACACATAACTGAGGCCACGAGAATTTCTTGAATGGTGACAGCTGGATGTCTCTGTTCAGTAAATACTATAATTTTTTTCTTCTATTTCATAAGATTGCAAATGAATTTGTTTTTCAAACACTCATGGTGTTTCTGTCTATGCTTATGTTAATAAATGCAGATGTTAGAAGTGCTGAGTCAGAAAACGTCTGCAGCCAATAAATAAAAAAGCTTTAGATGCTCATGTTGCTAACAACCTAGGCTGTCTTGGCATGATGATCTGTAAAAATACTAGTTTTGTGTGTGATTTCTTGGAGTGAATTGATTTTTTTTTCTTGTTAGTGTGAGGAAGAGTATAAAAATGTGAGATTCTGCAACTCTAAGCCATTCCACAATGCACTAAAGTGCACCCACATGCTGGCTGCTACTGACAAAACACCACTTACAGTAAAAAATTATGAGTTTCTGGCATTGAAACAGCATCAATTTTTTAACTTCAGATTTGTTTATATTTTCCAATTACAAAATTGAAATTGAGCAGTTGGATAGATGTTATCAGTTCTAGTATTTCTCAACTTGACTGTCATAAAGAACAGAATTAGTTTTAAATTATTTTCTTTATCTTTAAAGCCTAACATGGTTTTGCTCTCCAGTACATTTCTGAATTTCTCTGAATTTCATCAGCCCTGTTGGATTCTCTGAAAGGTTTGGAGATTAGTCAGCAAAGGAGTCTTTGCTTTTGCAGGTGACATTGGGAGAGCTGGTACAGCCTGTTATCTATTGGGATATTCAAAACAGATGTAAAATTGTACAAAATCTACAAATTCTCATTGACTTTTAAACACACTCTACATGAATAAAAATTTCTCTTGTTTCTATTTGGAGATATTTTTTAAGGTCCTGGTTATTTTAGTACTTTTCAGTTTTAATTCTATATTGCTTTTCTTCTTTTTTTTTTCTTTTATCACTATTGGCATTGCAATTTCACTGCTCCATTTGCTTTTTTTTCTGTTCTAAAGACTATGTTGTGTACAGCACTTTGTTTAGCTCTGGCTGCTTTAAATTTAGTTTACAAATAAATTTTTTCTTACTTGACTTTATGCTCACAACTATTTAACAGCATCAGTAGCTGATGTTAGTATAATTTGGGTTCAATAGGTAAAAGTTCACTAAGTGCCTTCTACACAAGTCTCATGATCAGTTTTAAACCAATATACTCTAAAACACGCAACAAACAGTAAGTGTGAGAAAGTGGCTGGGGCTGATTACAATGTTGGCTGGAAAGCATTGATTACATCAATAAGTTTATTATCAAATATCCTGATAATTTACCATGTCATTATTTTAAAAAAAGAATTCATGTGCAAGTACACAGCCTGATTAAAGCTTATGTTTATTTAAAGTAAAATCTAGTGTATATTAATCCCTAGAGACATACAATTTTATTCAATGCACATATACACAAGAGGAAGTCTTATGACAAATGTTTAGAGTTTGCATTTTGAAACCTGAAGTGTTTGCAGAACTTGTAAATGTCTTTTTCTGTCATAGCATCAAAGTCTGCCTTTTTACAGGCCTAAATCCACAATTTTATTTTGCTCTTAGCAAATATTGCAATCCTCAAACAAAGAGTGATGAACATTACTTTCTACGTCATTCATGAGAGTGACAGAACCTTGTAGGGTTTCTCCATTTTTCCAGGCTCTGAAGTAATTAGACAGTTAAGCAAGCAATTGTGTCTACTTTACTGATTTCAAGACAAGCTCAAGTAGAGGGGGAAAAAAATCAAACTGACTCCTAGAGTGCTCTAAAGATGTGTCAGTGTTGGTGGAGAAATGATAGACTTAAAAAGAAAGCATGCCTACACTTCACCACTTCAACAATCTACCACCTGAAAGTTGGACAAATTATGTCAAAAAAAAAAAAAAGTAGGGGGTATGCAGATGCAAGCAACACAGAAAAAACCCTAAAAACTGCAGAGAACAACAGGAGGCAAAAAAAAAAAAAAAAAAAAAACAGCTCTACAACAATGAACCAAATCAGGGAACACTCTTGAAAAGGTAGGAAGTCCTTTTCTAAGATTGCATTGAAGAGTTTCGCTAAAAAAAGAAAGCCACTCATAAAACTAAAGGACAAATTGGCCAGATTTGACCTTGCTAAAAAACAAACAAAAGAAACAAATGTGATAAAGATCCATTTACACTACAAGGAAGCAGAGAAGAGTTTGAAAGTATGGAGAAGAAAAAGCACATTATCTGTCAAACATGGCTGAATGTGTTATGGCACGTGTCATAGTGTTCCGATTTTGCAGTAGAGTGTGTACATCCACATATATATTTAACAGTCATTTGCTGTAAAACCAGTGAAATGCATGGATCTGTTTTTACAGGCACACACACATTTTATTTTATTCTAATTTTATTGATAAAAAAGCAAGGTTTTGAAAAACATTATTGCACCTTTTGTTTGTTTTTTCTTTTAATCATGAGTAGTGCTATTTATGTCAACACTATCTAGTGGAGGAAAGCAGAGAAGGGAAAAAGGTTTTGAGGATGCAGTCAAGAAATGTCTCAAAAAGGTGCATCCATTTAATCTAAAACGATGTTTCCAGCAGAGCAGATACAGATCAAAGGACTGTTGGACTCCGGTTGACTTTTCTCTCAGAAGCGCAAAACTGGCTTTTATAATCACTTATGTTGCTAGTGGGAGGGTTGAAAATACAAGTATTTAATCTCCGGGCTAAGAAGTGACATAATTTTTTGCCACCCCAAATCCTTCTGCTGATGAAATCTTTTGCCCACTATTCTAAAAGCGTTAGAAGCTGCATACTTCTTATGTATGACTTATTTTTCATGCATGGAAAAAAAATTTATGTTTTTATTTTCTTTCACTGGCAATAATATTGGAAATATCAACTTCCTTTTATAAACGTGGCTAACTGTGGACTGCCACTCATACATCTAGAGTAAATATAAAAAAGAAAAGTCAAAAGTAGGAACGGCAAAATTTGGCTGTTTGCTTTGGTGCTGCATCTTCAGCAGTGAACAAGCTGTGTATAGCAAACTGTTTTTGACAATCCTTTGAGACTTGAAAACTAATCTCCGACTGCTAGGATTTGGTGAGTGTTAATGCGATTTAAACCTTAAAGTGTTAATCCTTAAGATCCTTAAGTCACTCAATGAATTCCACTATGGCAGCATTGACTCTATATGTTAATTACCACCTCTGCTGGCAGTCACCAACATACATGAATTCACATGAAATCACAGAAAAGATGGTCTGCGGGTGCTACAGAAAATTAGATAACACACTGGTTATTTGTGACAGCTGGTAAGGTGGTTTGTGGAGCAGTTTTTTCCAATCAGTGAGCAGCTTTTCAAAGTTCATTTAAATAAGCACACATTATGTTATATCAAATATGCTCATTAATTTGAAAGATTTTGTCAGTTTTTTTTTTTAAATTGGTGTATTCATACATCAAATAAAGTCTAATAAAACTGTTGAGTCCAAGATTTACCACTGAATTAATGATTCTGATAGAAAATCTATGACCCCAAATCAGATGAAGTTGGGACAATATATATGGAAAGTCCAAAAGTAAGAGAGAGAAAATGAAGACTATCATGTTTTTTTTCTTTTTTCTTTGCAAACTGTATAAATCCAAAATATTTTTTTTCATTTTTGTCAATTTCATGGCTTTGTTGTTATATATATTTTTTTGCAATACATAATATGAAAAGTAGAGCCTTTAGCACTTTGTCAAGTTGCCATGACTACAAACAAAACTTAAAAGCCATTCAGAGTTCCAAATGAAGACAAGTTTTAATTAGCCTGTCACACTCTTCTTGAAAACAATTCTTAAGGTGATGAAACAGTACAGTCTTTGCATTTTTCACTGCAAAACACACTACACATTCTTTATTGGGCCTTTATTAGGGCTGCAGGAAGGCCAGTCCAGTACCTGTACCCTCTTCTTCCTGAGACATCCCTTTGTCATGTGTGCAAAATGTAGATTTTAATGTCCTTTTCAAAAAACCATGGATGTCCCTGAAAATGTCTGTGTTGGACACATAAAGCTACAAATGCTGGCAATTGAGAATTACCACAGAATTTTCCTATATAATGGAGACTCTACACCTGTGAGTGAGTTTTAGTGTGGGTATGATACAACCTCAAATGTTCACAGACCCTACTATTTGGACTTATTGCTAGTTACAGTTTGACTAGTTATTTTTATATTCAATAGAGATTGGGTGAGGAACATTTCTTCTAAAAAACATCTTGAACAATGATTTGTCTGAGCAAAATAAAAGTTTGCATGTGTGATACTCCATCCAAAACTAATCATGCCATTTGTATCTTGGCATCACTAACATCATCTGCTTATAAGAAAACATCATTTTATTTGTATCTGCAAAGAAATAAGAGTCAAGGAAAATTAAGAAACATCGCATTTAATTATCTATTTTCATTATTTGCTTTCTCATGTAGTACCAGACAGGAAGATATAAAAATGTCAAGTCGATCCAATACTCAAGGAAGGAACCGAAAACGGATACCAGCAGAAATTTTGTACCACAATTCACTAAATGGGCATGATTTCTCTCTTTGTTTTTACCTTTTTTCAAAAACAAGCAAACAGATAAAAGTAAAAATCAACCTAAATATTTGACAGAAACCTAAGCATAAATCAAAGGTGCAACACACCTCACCTCTGAAAAACTACTGATTACCACAGTAGCCACAAAATCATATTTCAAAATCAACTCAGCTAAAAAGGAGAAGCTCATGTCAAGGCATTTAAGCAACCCACAAGAGTTTACTAAGTCAGGAAATCTCACAAGGTTGACCTCTTGTTTTGACCATGTGTTAGTGGGAGCAAAAGAACAAAGTTTACTTGCTCCAAACTCCATGGCAGGACCTATGTAATATTAATAAATGACCACAACACGAGACAGCTGAGGAGAGGCTTTAACCACGTCTTTAGCTCTCCTCTACACTTCCAGTATTTCAACAGTTTGCCAACTGTTCCATCGGAGAAAATAAAACATTCAAATTGTTTTATGCAAATTTCAGAGATGCATGAAGCTTCACTGCACAACCTGCACTCACAAAGGCAGACCCTAATCTGGTCTTTCTCTCTTCCACTTACAAACACATTGTTCAGACCTGTGACACAAGAACTGTGAGGAGGTAGTCACAAAAAGTAAAGAAACTCTTTTATGGTGGTTTGGGGGTACAGGCTGGGTTGCACTCTGTGAGGCACATGGAGATGGCATCAATGGCAACATGATTGAGTGTGCTGCAGGTTCAATCACTTTGTATGTGTAGAACAACATCCCCATCAGAAAGGTGAGTTGCTTCCCCAATAACAAATGTTCAATTCTCAGTGACAATAAAATATAGCCAGCAGGAAGGAAGAAAGGAGGATTATTGGAGAGAGTTCTGCTATGGAAATTCAGCCTTGTTTCTTCTTGTTTATGCACATTCAGTTCTCTGTCCTTGGGTTGGTCTCTGGGAATATTATTATTCTTGTCTGGGAATATTATTATTTTGACACCTGTTGTTTTTACATAGCAAGATTGTTATATTATGTCTATTCACACACACCATCAAGGTTAGCCCAAAAGCTTGAAAATTCTTTGTGTTCTGTATTACTTGGTCACTTCTGCACTGAATCTTCGGATGTATGTTTTGACCCTCTTCCATGCAATTGTCATATTAAATCTGCTAAACCGAACCATTTCTCAAGTCTTTATTTTTACCAAGCAAAGACTCTTAGTCAAACCCAGTAGTCACCTTAGTGATTAAGAGCGATGGCATAGAGGTATCGATAAGGTTTTTTTCCATAACAAGTTCAAAAACAAAGTCAAGAATAGAGAGAACAAGGAAGTGTACAGGAAAGGTTTGGAGACAAATCCAGCAGAACAGTGAAAGAGATGTGTGGTCAAGAATGAAAACAATCACAGTCTTCAAGCAGAAAGGGGGGCTGGCCAGATGGAGCCAGTGAACTGAACATGTTCTTCAATAGGTTAAATTCAGAAACAAGTTCAGCATCCTCTTCTCCTGCAACCAGACAAACAGACCTCTCAGCCTCCCTTGACCCAAAACCTCCAAGTCATATCTTCAGTCTTACCTCCCATTCCAGACTGTCTGTCTCTAGCACTCCGGTGGAGAGACAGAATCATGGCAAAGGCTGCAGATACATGCAGCATTGGCTATGTAGCATATTACAGCCCGTCTTCAACCAGGAGAAGGTTTGGGTGTCGTAGAATACATTCTGTCTTGTTTCAGTACCCAAAAAAAAAAAAGAGAAAAACACCAAAAAACAAACAAAAAAAAAAACGCATCTCATTCATCTTTTTTCAAAAAGTGTAGACCTATTGTCCTAACATCACACATCTTGAAAGTCCTGGAGAGAGTTCTTGACCAACCTAAGTAATCAAACCAGCACCCACTGGAGTTTAGTTATGTTGGAATTGGAGTTGAAGATGCCATCATACACTTGCTTCAATATACACATTACTTTCAACATTTCTCCTCACTCTGTACATCTCAGAATTTCATTACAAATCAGTCATTTCATCTGAGGAAATACTGAGGTAACTGGTATGACTTGCTTGAGGACAGGTAACTGGTCAACCGCTTTCTATCACCACACAGCAAATAGTTTGGTGCTGTATTAAGGGTCCAAATGCTGTATGTTTAAGCTTTTAGTTCTATCAGCTTTTAGCCCTGAAAGGTTTATTTAAGAAAGTAGAAAATAAAGAAAGAGAATGACAGATAGGAAGACAAAATGAAAGAAAAACAATAAATACTCTAGTGATCCCTTTGGGGAAATTCATCCTCTTCCTTAACCCATCACCACATACACACTAAGAGCAGTGGACTGGCATTTTTCTGGTGCCTGGGGAGAAGTTAGACCTTGGTCATGGGCCCAGAGAGGTTGCCTATCTAGGGACTGAACCTGGGCCCTCAACCCCAAACCCACCACCATAGTCACTAGGGTACCATTCCCCCTAAATAATTATGCAAAGTAACTTCTACACAATACAGCAGCCAGCAAAATTGAAGTATCACAAATTATAACATACAGTTTCTTACTGATTGTAAACTGTGGAGGAAAAATAATGATTAGCCTTCTTCTGTTGTTGTTTCTTTTGTTTTAATGCTCCTTACCCATTATGAGGATCAACCACAATGGCTCGGGGATGCGACATATTCCCTTCCAACAGAGTCTTCCTAGTTTGGGATGCTTTCTCCAGCCTGACAACACTGATTGTCTTCCTGTATCCATCATTGGTCCAATACAAGTTCTTCCCAATCCAGTCCACTGAGATTCCTTCAACATTATCAAGTTCTATAACAAAATCAGTAGAATATAGTCAAGCTCAATCACCAAATATTAACGTTATCTCAAGTAAACTTTGCCAAGGGTTTTGTTAAAGACTATAAAACTGGTATACTTAATGGCAAAGTAATTGCAAATGCAATCATCAGGAGTGTATTTTTAAAAAAAAGTTTCAAGACTACTTGTATTTGCTTTTGCAGATTTATTCACTGGAAACAATTTATTGTTCAAGAAAAATGTTGTGAAAGGATTGTAACAAATTATAAAGGACTGTATGAAAATTATAATTTTACAATTGTTTTGGGCAGATTTAAAGTACCTTCCAAGGATAACAATATGCTGATTAGCTGCAGCCTGTATAAAAAAGGGAAAAGAAAAAAAAAACATTTAAACCTACCATCTTTGAGTATTGTCTCTCGGTCATTTCCATCTATTTTTTGACGCCCAATAAGGAAACTGGTGGTGTCAGCAAAGTAGATGTGTCCCATTTCTGCATGGTAGTCAATAGCTCGAGGGTTGACTAGGTCCTCAACTGGTACCATGTGCTCATCAGTGGACTTGATATTCATGTCCAGGCCTCGAATCACACCAGGACGTCCCTTACCATAGAACAGGAATAAATTGTTTCTCGGCTCTGCAAAACAAGAAAAAAGAGAACCCTTATTACTGTTATGGTCATTTTCTTGACCTAATTCATTACAGTTGAGCCCCTTAAAACCTTTTACTGTGGACATTGTTCTTATGTTTCCAGGGCTTGAGCCATCTTTTCACCTTAAGGCACCATCAATCAGTGCCGGGGGGAAGGAAGAACATAAAATCCAACGAACAGTTGGCTCGTGACCAGGATAAGCAGAGTTTCCTTAAACCCAGGAGGTCCCAAGTAAGAGCCCTGTGTCTGGGGAGAGATAGCTTAGACCCTTTAGTTTGAACTTGCTTACTGATGTGTTTTCCTTTTTAGTTGTTGTTTTGTTAGCTTGCTAGCGTTCACCTAAGCGTACCAACAGTCCACTGAAGTGTGTTGTGATTATAAGTTTGTATTGGATTGTTGTTAGCCGCACTGTTCCGGTTAAAAGACCAGTGAAATGTTGTGAAGCCTGCTTCACACACTCGTTCCTGTGTGGGAAGCAGCGGAGCAATCAGGGCGCGGGTAGTAAGAAATCATGGCAACTTTCATACTTTCCTCTTTCTACAATCACACGTGCATGCTTATCTCGGCCATAAGGCCTCAGATTTCCTTTGTTCTTGCTGGGTGTGAAGAAATCTCGTTCACCATCTTGAACCATGTGAGACTATGTCACTAAGTGACTTTGTCCACCATTTTGAATCACGAGACTTGTCAATGTGATTTGGTCCGTTTCAGGTTTAGTTAGCTTCGTTTGCTTATGTGTAGTTTAGATATCAGAACTTTATTTCATAAGCTGTTGATTGCAACTATTGACACTTGTGTTAATAAATTCTGGTTCATTTTAATGAGAGAAGTTGTTTGTTGTTAATTTACACATATTTGAAAAATTTGGTGGTTGCAAATGTCTGTACTGGACTCCATCCTTCATTGTTACTCTATAGCGCCACCCCTGGTCAAAGGCTGCCACGCATAGAATAACAGCTATTTTGAGACTGATTGTGCTGCTGAGTTATTAATTGCTGATATTCAGGTGGTGCCCCATTTTGAATAATTCTTTTTGATAGTTTATTTACCTTGTTAATAACTGTCATCAAACAATTATTTATAACTCTTTAATAACTAAACTTTTGTTGCACAACAATACATTGGCTGTTAACACAATTTTCTGCTCTAAAATAATAGGGTGTCTGTTAAAACAGCCAAACCAAAGGGCCTAGAAAGCTGAAGTAGCTCCTCGGTGGCCTGCCAGCGGCACAGGGGACTGTATGTTCTCAAACCCTATGGGATCTTCCAGAGAGCACAGGAAAGAATGAAGGAGGGCTTCCACTGAGAAAAGCGGACCTTTCCTCGCTCTCAGCCCTTACCCGAGAGACTAGGATAGTAGGGGTGAGGACCACACATGCCTTACTTCAATTTATCATTCTGTGAGGGAGAAACCAACTACCCTAGAGACAATTAAGCATTGCAAGAGACCCAGATATCAAACTTCTCTGTGACTGCTGAATGAAAAGAGTATCATTTAACACTAAATCTCATTATGCTCAGGGAGATGGAAAGCTGGAGCAAGGGAGATAGCTGATGTCATCAGAACATCTCTGAGGGGGGCATAAATCAAGTGTGTCATCCAAAAGCTCCCAAAGCTCCATTACCCTGATCGAAATGTGGTATACCCTCAAATTGTGTCATCAATTTGATCTTCAGCTTTTATTGTCAGCTACACAATGTCCAGCGATTGATCAGAGTAGCCAACAAATGCAGACAAACTTAAAACCTCATTATGGCAATAATCAATCAGGCTTCCGACAGCTCGATAGCACAATGCCACTTTCACATGGAGCTCATTTTTTATCACCATCTGTCTCAGACTGATGGTGATAAAGGCTCAGACTGTGCATGCATTACACAGTCCCAGTTCTAATATAACACATTATATATTAGGCACGGTATTAGGAACTATAGTTCAAATATCTCAAAGAAAATTTTTGAAGTGCTGTATGACTCAAAATTGAAAATGTGTAACACTTGTAATTATAAAGTTATCTAAATTAGGTTGGAATACAATGTGATCTGACTTTCATGTGACCCACAATAGCCATAGACTTTGTTCATTGTAAACAATGGACAAAGCATTTGGTCACGCCAAAATATCTGCAGATCTGAAACATTAACTCATGTTAAACAGATACAGAATAACTATGAAGAGGCACTAGAATTCTGGAAAAGGCTTACTTCTAAAAAATAGAGCTATAGATAAAAACCAAAGAACTTGAAACTGAAGAACAAGCTGTCAGTTATCAA
This sequence comes from Zenarchopterus dispar, assembly GCA_028564865.1. Lineage (NCBI taxonomy): Eukaryota > Metazoa > Chordata > Actinopteri > Beloniformes > Zenarchopteridae > Zenarchopterus > Zenarchopterus dispar. The sequence continues at coordinate 14,247,224 of JAOWBL010000014.1, read as the reverse complement.
TAATTAGCTCAAATCATTTTGATTTTTTTCCTATCCCAGTTAAATCAATATCCTATCTTCTGTTTTTTATCAAATTACAAATAGGGATTTTAAATGTAAAATACAATATATTATTACATCTATAATTGCAAACAGTGTAAGACTTGCCGTTGTACAGCATTGTCAGAGGGAGACATACATTTTGCTTTGAAGTCAGTACCACGTAGATGTAAAAAAAAATGTTATGCTGTTTGTAATAAGGGTATATATCACAGCCTAAAAAGGGCAATCATAAACCATTGGTGAACATACAGTATAAGCAACTGATCAACATCTCATTGGTTGGCACAGGAATATATGACCACAGGCCTGTGCTCAGGCAAGGTCGATGTAAATGCCAAATGAATTACAGGAGTCTTTAAGTTATGTCACAACTGATATATCTCTGAAAAAGAGGGTCTGTGGTGAACACTGAAGAGTAAATGACGGCATTGAAAAGTCTCTTCACATTTGCATTAAAGTATGTCTTTGGTGTTGTCTTCACAGTAATGGTGTGCATGGAAACTCAAGCACAGAAACACAAAATATAACAATTTAAAAAGAGACGCATCGATGAGAAAAAAAAAGGCAATGACTGTTCTGGTAAATATATTGAACTAATTTTGGTGACATGAACTATTCTAGTTCATGACATGAACTATTCTAGTTCATATCAGCAAAAAGCAGATCTTTGTCCTTCATAACTTCTTTTTTTCTTTTTAAATCCTGTTCACAGCATAATGTCCAACAGTGCCTCCAGAAAAACACAAGGAAGAGTAGCCTTGATTTCAGGCTGGTCCAGATATATTTTTTACACTTGTCTTAAATGGAAGCAGAAACCTACAACCAAAAAATTTGTCTTACTGCCAAAAGGGAACCAACAGCAGTGGCATGCCAGGACCTCTGAACACCTCATCCTTCCATCGAACCTCAAGTACCTTATTAAATGACTTAACTCTTTTTTAATCCTCTTCTCCAACCATCCTCAACTGCAGTAAGTAACAGATCCACTTTTAACTGTGAAGTTAAACTAAACAGGCCTGGAATCTTTGATCAACTCAAGCAAAAACTGAGACTTTAGCCTCTACTTAATCTAAACAATAAATTTGAGGGTAATGCTTACTAAATGAAAACACTTCTTAAATTCTGACTTTTTTTTTTTTTTTCATCAAGCAGGTTTTGAAGTAGGTTTTGTTTTACTGACAAAAACCACCAGGCTAATTCAGTGAGAAAGAGGTGAACACTATACCTTCAATATGACTGCTGCTTGATATTTACTTTGGTTTGTCTACTTTCAATAGCGATGCTAAATTCCAATAGACATCAAAATATACTGAGCAAGAGCCTAGGAAATAGAAAAATACATAACTTTGGAAAAAAAAATCATACAGAAGTTGTTTAGAGCATTTTTAGGAAAATCCAAAATACACAAATTTGTACCCTTTTATGCAAATATATAAAGTATATAATGCAAAGTATGCACTAACTTTTACAAGATTTCCCATCATAACCCAGGTTATAGCCTGTGCGACAGCGGCAGATTTTGGACTTGTAGCTACCACTCAGAAGGCAAATGTGGGAGCATCCTCCTGGTTTTCCATATGAATCCATTTCACATGCATGGCTCTTGACTGTGAAAAAAAAAATAGAAAGGACAGCCAATCATTATAATCCAGTGAGGTATCCTTTTTCTGATCTATCAGGGACTAGGTTAAGACACAAACTTGCACGTTTACTCAAAAGAAAAGATCCTTTACCTTTTGGTTGAGAGAGTTTATGGTAAACACGGACTCCTGTAGAATTCCCCAAGCTGGCTAGTGTCCTGCTCTCTGCTGTGACATTGAACCTGTGCAGCAGCTCCACAGTGGAACTCCTTTTGGAAGGGTCTGAGTGGATAGCATAGAGGTAGTCCTCAAACACAGCTAATGAATATATGTGTGACACCTGTAAAAAAAACAAACAAAAGGTCCATGATGTCTGTTTTTACATCTTACTCGAAGCAAGTTAAACCAGAACCAAAACAAAAATAAAATAAAATAAATAAGGACTTCTATCTTTAAACATGCATCATGCATTAGGGAGATAGGAAAAAGTGGAGCTACTGTCTGGTGTACTTGGCAGCCAATAAAGGGTCAAAAGCTGAACTCCCCTGAGAGGCCACTGGCCCAGACACAACAGCCTCCATGCTACATTTAACCGGAATGACACCAAAACAAAGTGACATGGCTGGATGGGATATGTTCACAGGAAAAACACCCAGTCTCACTGACCCATGACTGAACATCAAGGAAAATCAGGCAACTTGTGTCAGTATAAATAAACGAATAACAAACAGACAGTTTGGATTTTACTCCCTACATTTAGGCAACTTTTAAAAAAAAATAAAATCCACAAATATCACGACTCCAATTCCAAAGATGTTGGGACACTGTGTTAATGAAAATAAATATAGAATGCAATGACTTGACAATCTCCTAAATCCATATTTGGAGACAACATCTGAAAAAAAGTGTAGCATCCTCTTTCTTTCTTTTTTTTTTTTTTTTTACAGTTCTTGTGCATCTAGAAAATGAGAAGACCTGTTGCTGGAGTTTGAGGAGAGGCATGACATCTCATCTTTGATTGATATAAGATCAGTCCTGGGCCTTTCAATGTTGTGTTTCTGTTTCATGGTGCTCCAAATGTTTTTAGTGAGTGAAAGGTCTTTACCACAAGTGAGCCACTTCAACCAGACTCTTCTACTATGAAACCATATTTTTCTTATAGATGCTGTACATGGTTTTAAGACTGTCTGCTAAAAGATTCAACTGGAGGAAAAATGAAGTAGGAAATTTACAGACAGAGTGGTGTGGCATCTGTAGTTTTGTAAACTCTGTACATATGTGATGAGGTGAAGAAAAAGATGAGCCAAAAGAAGAAGCTCTTTGTTTACTGATCAATCTATGTTTCTCCTCTCATCCATGGTCACCAACTGTGGGGACCCAGAGAATGGGATTATGCCTACACGCTACTTAAATATGTTTTTCAGCAGGGTAGTGGACATCTTCTTAGAGTTGACGTGAGCAGCTCAGTTATTGGGGAGGGACTCAATGTAAAGTCACTTTTCTTCCATATGAAGAGGAGCCAGTTGAGGTGATTTAAAGCCCCTGGGACACCTTCCTGTGGAGATGTTTTGGCCATGTCCAACTGGAAGTCAGGTCAGACCCAGGATATGCTTGAGAAATTAAGTCGTGTCATCAGAATGCCTTAGCATTTCTCCTGAAGAGACGGAGGAAATGGTCAGGGAGAGGAAGATCTGGGCCTCACTGCTTAAGCTGCTGCCCTCTAACCTGAATACAGATAAGTTAGTGGATGGATGGATGGACAAATTTAAATAAGCTGGCCTGAAGTAAACCATGTATTCTCTCAACATATTATTCAACCAGGTTGGAACAATTGCAAAAAAGGTAATATTCAGCATAATGATTCATAAAGTGAGAAAAATTTCCATCCAATCAGATTGCAGGTTTTACCTTGACCATAGCAGTAAATATGAGCAGTTGAGTTTAAACCTTTAAAAAACATCTAATTATTTTAAAACAATATTTTAAAAATATCTGTCTGTCTGTCTGTCTGTCTGTCTGTCTGTCTGTCTGTCTGTCTGTCTGTCTGTCTGTCTGTCTATCTATCTATCTATCTATCTATCTATCTATCTATCTATCCACACACACACACATATATATAGATATTTCATATGTATATACATAAATTATATATATATATATAATTTATGTATATATATATATATTTCATATGTATATACATAAATTATATATATATATATATATATATATATATATAAGCTTGAAACTGGGAGAAGAAAACAACTGGTTCTGATCACCAAAGCTTTTAGTTAGAACATTAGAGACAAGAGTTTATGAAAGAGACAGACAGGGCCTGCATGACATTTGTAATGCAGATGCAATTAAATTAAGATCCTCGCACTAATGAGGGCACAAGCAAATGAACAGAGCAATATCATGCAAAGAACACCTGCATACATAATAACGTGGTTAATGTGTATCTTCTTCTTTCCACATAAAGGGTGAATATCTAGCCGAAGTTTGCTGAAAGGGTATTTTAATGAATAATCATAATTAGTGATGAAAGGCCCTAAAAGTCTAATACGCGGAGACCATTGATCCACCATGTGAGTCAGTTCCTTCTATTTAATACACCATCAAGGTTCCAAAAGACATGTTCTATGAAAATTAAAATGGATGAATTGTGACAACAGGCCTTTAATGTACCACCTGTCTACCAGCATGGTGCTCTAATTAATGAAATGAAGTAGGAAGTCCTCTCATGTCATAATTTGAGTTTCTGAAATGAAGACGAAGACAGTACTGCTAAGAGATATTACTGAAATTTGTCTACAGAGGTTGCTGACAACCTTTCATGGTGTCCATGAAAGACAAAAACAGTTTAGAGTAAAATGTCACACTCACTTTGCTCCCATGGACGATGGTGTGCCTATTCCTGCCATCGTAATCCACCACATCGATGTAATCCAGGTAGGCATCTGCCCAATACAATAGCTTCTTGATCACATCTAATGCCACAGCTGTGGGCAGCTCAATTTTATAATCCACCAGTTTGGTCCGATTGGTGCCATCCATGTTGCAGCGCTCAACCTTGGCCACATTCCCATAGTCAGTGAAGAACAGCATTCTGAAGAGCGTGGGAGAGTTTAAATATTTAGATACCATGAACAATGCAGTCTTCTTTGCTATGAGAACAGAGGCCATTCTTTTCTGGAAATGTTTTACAATATATTTTTACATTCCACTATGTAAATTATAATAATACATCCACTAGTCATTTCATTAGGTATACCTGTTCAGCTTCTCCTTGACACAAAAATTGAATCAAACTGTCATTTGGAAGTAAACAAAAGCATTTAGGCATGCGCACATGGTCAAAATAATCTGAAGAGTTTTAAAATAACGTTCAGAATGTAGACAGAAGGCACAAGAACATCAACACAACAATGATAAAGCAAAACAGAGAACACATTCAGTGAGCAGAAGTTTTCTTGGCATAAATGCCTTGTTGATGCCAGAAGTCACAAGAGAATTAGGGACATGTTTTGAGATAACAGAAAAGCAATGGTAACTCAAACTACCACCCATTATCAGCAATGTTTGTAGAACACTATCTCTGAACACACAAGCAGATGGACCACAGAAGCAAAATACCACACCAGATGCCAACCTTGTCAGTTAAGAAGTAGAAACTGAGGATAAAATTCCCACAGATTCCAACAGAATGTTGGAAAAATATTGTCTGGTCTGATGAGTCTTTATGTTTTTTGCGACATATGGATGGCAGGGTCAGAGTTTGGCCCCAACGACATTAAAGTATTGACCCAGCTTCATTTTGTCAATGGTTCACGAATATGTAGGGTTATTTTCTTGGCAGACTTTAGGCCTGAGCATCGTTCAAACTCGACACCCCATCTGAGCAACGTTACAGTGTGCCTGTCTTTGATGGTCAATCCCTGCCCTAACTCACCCTGTTAAAAAGCTCTAATCTCAAAATGGTTTCTTTACCATTAGAATGAGATAACTATACTCAAATGGCCTCCACAGTCATTAGATATAAATCCTAAAGAACACCTTAAGAAAGATATTGAAAAAGAAGATTCAAGTCACACATACAGCTAACAAATCTGCAGAACGTGTGACATTTTCAATATGTTTTCAGGACAAACCTGATCTGAACCTGATATGAGGAATGTTAATAACGCAAATGTATTGGAAAAATACACAATATGAAATAGGAAATGTAACAAAACATAAGCTAGAATAAAACATTTTCAGAAATGTGGGAATGACTTGGATGATTATTTATTTGTTTGTTTGTTTACATATTTATTTATTTTCCTTCAACAGCATCAAACTTCTTTTAAATGCCTTTTTAAAATCCCCAGTTAGAACAGCTATCTTAGAGATGTTAGGTGGCCTCTTGGGAAGTGCAGTAAAAGCTGTATTTTCATTTACTTTGTGTTATTATTATTAAGGCATGTTGCACGGGACTAGTGGGTCTGTGAGTAGCCAGCAAATTACTGCCAATACGCGATGGTAAGTGGAGCATAAGCACTTAGTACCTCCAAACAAAGAGAAATGGGTGTAGATCATTTTGTGAAAGACAGAGGGAACAACTATAACTAATGGAAAACCGGAGTTAAACAGAGTCTAATTACTTTCTAACAACAGGTGTCATGCAACAACTGAAATATCCTCTTTCTAGCACAGTGTTCTTCCATAGGACCTTACAGGATTCAAAGCTGCTCAGGTCTGCAGTTTCAGTAATTGTCATGGAAAGCTTGTCATCCTATCTTGCTGGGTCTCTGTTAGGAAAGAGTTCCAATGGCTTCTGTAGACAGCAGGAGAAAGATGGGAAGCAGACTTAATCTGCACAAGCCAAGTCAGGGGAGAAATAGGCTGCCCTTTGAACTGTAGACATGACTGTGCTGAGAAATTTCCTGTGTCAGCAAGGAGCCTAGCTCCCCAAACACAAGGAATATCAATGATTGCTGTCTGGGATTAAGTTGGTGCTGATGTTATAATTCTGCACTCTACAGCTACAACGAGATTCAACTAGGATTCTAGAAATGAGCCCCCATGATAACAAAAACTGCATGGGAGCGCTAAAAAAATGGCAAAATGCCTCAAAGTCAAATAAAAATCAATGTTATCAGTATAAACCACAAGCCATACGATAGAAGTTTGTGTCATTTGCCTTTAAGTAGTTTACTTTGATGCAAAGAAAAAAAAAGGCTGGAAATAATTAAACTCTAAAAGCAGTTTACAACAATCCCATTCCTGGCAGCAAATAAAAATGCATTTGGCATAAGAACGCTATAGTTTTAAGTACTATTTGTATTTTTTTTCAGAGACAGGGGTCATTTAGTAGTGAAAAGCAAAGATGCAATCTATTTTTTTTCTACCAATCAACACATATCAGAGAATATAACACACATACCCCATCATCAAAGCCTTTAAAATTGCTTGTTTTTCACATCATAGTTACAACGACTAAAATTGGACTCATGGGAAGCTTCATGTTTGTAGTACTAGAAAAGATGTTGCTGATAAACAAACCATGTCATCAATCAAATTCTTCTCTATTCAGAGAAAAGAGGGAAAAGTTATCTGTCAAAAGGGCTGCCTATATAGGAAAGTTAAGATTCCGTGTCCAGTATTAAGAGAGGCATGGAGACATAGAGAGTCAAACAAGAATAAAAATGAAATGCCAAACCAGGGCATATTCTATAAAACTGTTCCTCATGCTGTGCTGCCATCCAAGACCTCCCTCATTTCTTTTGTTTTCACTCCATTGCCTCAGACTGACAGACCCCTCTCAGGCCCACTTCTTCAGAAACAGCTGTACTTTTTTCTTACCAATTAGAGTCCTTAGAAAACTTCAGTGTCTTGTGCATAAAACCCACAAACTTACCCGTCTCTCTCTCTCTCTCTCTCTCTCTCTCTCACTCTCTCTCACACACACACATACTTTGTCATGTGAAATAAGATTTAAGTTTTACATCCAAAAACATCGCATGATTAATCAGATGGTTAAAGTGGAACCAACACTTTGTAGGTTTGTCCTTTGAAAACTGTACTTACTTCAACAGCCAGGGCCTAATCAAAAATAATTAACTGCTGGTGTCTTAGTGGCATGGCTGATTTGAATTTGGCTGGTTGCATTTCTCTGTTTTTGTTAAATATAAGCCAATCAATAGGAAGTTCTGTGGCTTATAGAAAATATACATGTTGAGTTTAAGACAACATAATTTACTATTCTTTTTCTTTAAAGCTAATGACACACTATATACATATACATGTGTGT
>JAOWBL010000014.1:14178395-14196787 GCA_028564865.1 Zenarchopterus dispar | reverse complement strand
CCTAACTTTAGCACATATGAAAAACTGATTAAGCACCATGTGCAAGGTAATGAGTAGTTAACCCATCCATTTTCCACTTAGTCCTACTCAGGGTCACAGGATCTGCTGGAGCCTATTCCAGCTCTCCTTGAATGAAGGGCAGAGGTACATCAGGGATAAGTTGCCGGTTCATTGCAAGCCAATGTAGACAAACAAGCACACACTTACTTCTACAGGCAATGTACACACAAATAAATCAATCAAAATCACTAACAAACCTGTCATATATATTTCCGGACTGTGGGAGGAAGCTGACTTACCTGGAGCAAACCCATACAGAAAGGTCCCTGCTGGGATTTGAACTGGGAATGTTCTTCTTGTGAAGTAATAGTGCAAATCACCAAGTCACTGGTTAAATAATTTTTTGTTCTAAATCATTAAAGCAAAGGCATTCTTCTGCAACATTTGCAATTAAATATATTTGAAATGCAATGGATAATATCCACCAGGGTAATAAAACGATTCCTTTTGTACATTAGTCGACCATTTGTTTAGATAGATGCACTTAGTGCTACAATACCTCAGTAATATAAAAATAAATAGATAACGGACAAAGTTTTTACATCAGTCTTGTTTTGCTTTTTTTGATCAGATATCAGGACCCTGCAACAAACATGGCTTCTGAGTAAGTAAATTGTAATTATGTTGAAATCTATCCATTTTGCTCTCTGTCCAAGAGTGTGTTCAAGTGTATTAAACAACTTTGTAATGTAATAATGAGTGATTCTATTTTCAGGGAAGGTTTTATTTGGATTCTGATTGAAATATTACAATGGGCATGATGTAAAGATATAGTGTTACACTTATCAGTGCTTGAATATATTACAAATCAAAATGAAATAGTATTTTTTTTCCCCCCAAATCCATATTAATTACATCCAGTTTGATTTGTTTTTGTCTTTATGTCTACAGAAAAAGACTTTCAGCAAGGCGTAAGCATACTCTGAAGGTAAGAATTCTCATGCTCAATAATCCAGAAACCACAAATAAGTCCTGTACTTCACTCTTCTTCTGTGTTCCCCAGCTACACTAAAATCTGAACAGACAGTGTTTGACATCACAGGCAGCAATCCTGGTGAGGTCACAGATGTTGTGTCCCAGGACTTGTCCTTGTGGTTCACACTAAGAGCTTTAAAAAAACCAGTAGGAGTAACCATGACAACATCGAATAATTTGAGGGACAATTTTCAAAACCAAATCACAACCATTTCCCAACCAACTTTAAGATCAATGGGCCACCTGTCTGCAACCTGTAAATGACCTTATCATTTAGACTAAAGGTAACAGATCCAGGACCAGCTGTTTCCATGGAATTCTGTGTGATTGAACAAATAATCCAGATTTCAAGCAGATCTGAACAAAATAACCAATAACATTAGCCTTACCAAAAGATACTCACAAATCAGAAATTCAAAGACCCTATAATAATATAAACACAAACGAGACAGAAATGAACTAAATAAACAAGTTAACCCTTAACCGTTTATAGGTCAGTTAATGAAATAACTGAAATTCCTTTAAAATTAAAATTCTACTATTAGAAAAATATTAAGGACCTTTTCTCTTTTCTTTCTTTTTTTCCCCCCTAAATAATTACTGGTAATAACTTTGGTAGAGATCTGAAGTTACCATATATGGTTACCTGCCCTGTAAACCACAAGTCTTGCATGTTCCAGTGAAGATCCCAACGTTGGTGTCAATGTATCTGTCTTTATTATCCAAGATGTTCAAAAAGTTTAAAATGTTGAACAATGTTAAAAACCCAGCTCTCAAAAAGAGCAGACTTTTATTTTATGTAAGAACTCCAAAAAAGAGTCCCTCTTTAGCTACCATTCATCTCTGAAGGAGAAGGAGACTTTGGACCCCAAACCAGAACCAGAACCCAGCCACCTGGCTGGATGTTGGAGGAGTGCTTCTTGGATAGGCTCGTCTGCATCCACAGTTTGTTTTCTCTCTCACCCTCTCACCCACCGGTGGAAGGATGGAAGCTTCAGATTGACCCCCATTGGTGGAAATCTGTTGAAGAGACTCAAAAAGACACAAATTAGTTCTGTGAAACAAATGATTTGTAATAAACTGAAGAAATCCTCTTCGTCAGTCATCGTTGTGAAGATCAAAAATGGTGCAGATTCTGAATCAGTACTGTTAGTGTGGGCCTGACGCTTGTGTCAGCAACAACTACTGAGGTGATGTTCCTCTCAAAAAGATCCTCTTAAAGGTGATGCCAGCAAGGGTCGACTCAGAAGCACTTCATGCATCAATAATGTGGAAGCATTTCATGCAGTGTTAAGTGAATTAGTCTGTAATAGTTTATTAGTGTGAGCAGCAAATTAATCACACCACGCAGTTCAACCATTCACCAGAATGAAAAATAAATCTGAAAAACAAAACCAGTGACACACAAAAAAAATCACGGTAAAACTGCAAACGAAACTCTCCAAATCAAAAACCTTTTCCCAGTTTTATTCGTGTAATAAAATGTGAAAGTTAAAGAAAAAAATGACGTAAAAATATAGAAAAACTTTAAAAAATGTAAAAACTATGTAAAAAAATGTAAATAAAAAACCCAACAACATAAAATAATGTGTGTGTGTCATACTTCAGGCATCAAAGGGTTAACTAAATAGAATCTAAAAAGTTTCCCAATTTAAATATTTAATTGTAGTATCTCCAAGATCAACAGTCAAGATCAACCGATCAGTTATTAAACAAATGTATATAAACCGACAATATTAATGTCTTTAACTGTCAGATGACGTAGGCCCCATGTTTAGACCACAAACATCTGTCCCGAACAGAAACACGTCTAAACAATAATTTGATACCTTTTCCTGTTGCATCTGAAACACATTTGACCTTAATTATGATGAAATAGTCGCTGTTAATGTAGAAGAAATCATCCACCTAAACAACACAACTACAATGATAACAACTGATCAATATTAGTTCCCAACCAACCACAAAATTATCAAAACAACAAATAAGCCCCACTGAATGGCACAAATCTGTAGATTCTATTTAGTTTATAAGTCTGAGGCTTCACTTCCATGTATGATGTAAACACCTGAAAATGTAGAAGATCAGATCATTGACCTGATTATTTTAACACATTTTACATCCCTGAAGTCTTTGAATTGTGCCCTTCAAACATTTTTTTATGTCTGTACTAGAAGCTAAAACTTGAAAAACACCAATTTATCTTAAATTCTGAATCATAATTGGATTGACAAATTAATAATGTTTCATCCATTAATGTAAAACTATTTTAAAAGGTTATAAAGTCAGCCAGGTTTATTTATCATTTATTTGTTAAAGAATTATAAATTGTTAGATGTTCAGGTCAAAATAGTACAATTTAAAATAAAGTCTTGTGAATGGGATTTTGCTTTTGGTCTGGTCATCCCCAAAGTGACTTTTTCTCCTGTATAAACCAAAACCAATATTTAATGTGATTACACATTAGTGTGTCACACTTAGTCCAGAATTATAATGCAGCCTACAATGTGTCAGTAATTACCGGTACATCAAATAATTGTGGCTTCAGTGTCAAAAGTGTCAATTGAAGAGTTTCAAGGTTTTACCGTATATACTCGTTCATAAATCGAGATTTTTTCCCCAGAAAATCGGTCCCAAAAAGTGCGTTCGACTTATGAGCGGGTCAGTCTAAGACATTAATTTTTTCCCAGTGTTTAAAGTCGGCCGAAATACGTTGATACATCGACAATTTAATTTCTCTAGTGGTTAATAGCAACAAACAACTTTGATAATCAATAAACTAAAAAAAAAAATTGTTTTTGTTTTCTTACCTTTGTGTTTTTAAAGCAGGTATCCAACAATCTACGCTCTAATTATCCGATACTAAAGGAATAGCACTAGTTACGTTTATTAACAGAACCAGAAAAACACATTTGTGCACTCACAGATATTTCAAACTGGACAAACAATAACACACAAAAGTATTGATCAATTGACACACTAATGACAGCAGATGACTGGAACCGTGTTTATTCGTCAACGCATTAGATATAAACCTGCTTGATATCTCTTTATGTCTAATAAATCACACTCTACTTATGAGCAGGTCAAGGCAAAAAACTTGATTTTGAAACCCAAAAAAACCCTGTTGACTTATGAGCGGCCCGAATACGGATAAGCAGAGGAAGATGGATGGACTTATGAGCGGGTCGACCTTTGAGCGAGTATATACGGTATTCTCTCAGAAACTTTAATTTATTTAAATTCTACTTAACTCCAGTCTAAGGTTATGCTAATATAACCCAACTTGTTTGAAAAGAGTTTGAATTACTTACTTTAATGATCGTAAACATACACAGTTCCTTTTCCTTTGCTAGAACCTAAAACACTGATCTTCCACCAGTTATGAAGACTACAGTTCTCTAAATTTAGTCATGCCCAGCAATTCACTAGGTCTTAGCTCCAAGTTGCAGGGAATGGTCAGGTGTTTCTGGATGGGTCAGGTGTTCTCAGACGAGTTAGGTGTAGCTCTCCATGACCCCCACAGGACCAGCATCACTGCTGCCTCCCTGCAACAGCACATCGTCAGTCTGGTGAATGTAAACACACATCAACAGCTTCAGTCTCTGAGAAGAAACTGTCCTTCAGTTGCTCCAGATAAACACAAACATTGGACAGTCCATCATCAACATCCTCCACAGCAGAGATCAAAACAGACAAAATTCAGTTCCATCAGGCCTGTCTTTGATCAGGTATTTCTACCAAGTCTGAGACATACTCCAGTATGACAACACCTCAAATGTGTTTAGGTCTCTCAAGAGTTTCAAATACCTGAAGTTTAAACATGATTCCAAATAACAACAGTCAGAGCTCCATCTGGTCTTCTCTCATCCATTCTTGTGTTAACATGGACGTTACTTGGAACCACCCGTGCAATGCAGAGCATCACTACAGCAGATAAAACACCTCTGGGCATCTAGAAAACCAATGAAAATGAATATATATAACTAAAAAAAAAAAAAAATCTGACTCCAAGCACCACATATATAGGAGACCTTGTGATTTTATTTAGCCACGTTGTTATGTGTAAGCAAAAGATTTTCTGTTTTTTTCTCTCTCACTTAGGGTAAGATGAAAACTTAAGCAAGCTTGTGTATCTTATTTTCAACATGTTTCCTGTCAATTTTTAATTGCAAAATATTAATGATTAAATGATATTAATGACTAAATGATTCACATGAAATATTTAATAATTAACAGAAGCTTTCACTAAGAACCAATTTATGACCTAAAGTTTTCAGGTAGAACTTAGTTGCCTTTAAATATTATTCTTTTATTAATAATTATTATGTCACCATATTTTATGTTATTTTATTTTTATTCTTCATGGTTAAATCACAGATTAAAGAATAATCAGATTCTAATGTGGTGATGTTTTGATACTGATTTAATCATTGGTAAATGATGCATTCACACACTCTATATCTTTGATTGTCTTCTTAAATGGTCATTTTTCTCTCCTCACAGCTTTGGCTATGATCAGCTTTCCAAATGATCAATGACAATTAGGTTTCACCTGATGACTAAAGTTTATTCATACAGTAATAGTTCATTTGGCACGAACATATTATATAGTTAATATTTATATATGGAGGAATTTAATCTCTAATAAAACTCCACAAACTAAAAGCTAGTCTAATCATCTTTACTTCAACGTTTATGAGAGAACCAGAAACTAAGTAAAATCCTATACGCTACAGATAGCAAATATAAAAAAAAACTTCATAAATCTGCTCTTGCCTGTTTTACATTGTACTGGCCAGTAGCGCGTCGTAATCATGCACTCTTGTTGACGTCATGTGTAACGTAAACAAAGCGCTGTTAAAGTGCCTTTTCACCACCACTGTTTCCACAGTTAGTCATGGTAAATTTAAATATCCAATCGATGAAATACTGCATAAGATTAGGAAAAATTTGAGCAAGGTAAGTGTCTGTCTCTGCAAATCATACCTCTTGATTGTAACTGCGATTAATTTTTATCGAAATTGGCATAAAAATAATAGCTGCACCCTAGCGTTGTGGGTGGGGGCGGGTCTATTAGAGCGGGAGCGTTAAATAGGAGAAATACGGTAGGTAACAGAAGAATGACCAACAAATCTAAAATAATCTCCCCTTGTCTGCAGCCCTAAGCAACTGTTCATCAGGGAGATAAACACCCACTGATTCAGATTGAGACAGCATTAGAGAGGGGAAAAAACTCCTTTCGGTCGGTCTTTATTGTTTAATGCAATTCCATGAAAATTTTGATGCAGTCCATTTCAACGCCTCTAACCATCATTTTAAACCATCGTTTAGTAACAGCACAGGAATAGTCAGACACTCCCAACACAGGCGCAAACTTCAGCTCATGAAAATGCCTCAGCTACATCAGGAGTTCTTTTTTTTTTTCATAATTGTAATTTCATCCAATCATTCACCTTCAGCCTAAGAGGACTCTCAGCACCAAAGCACAGGTTCCTCACACTGGGTCACTTAAAACAGAAACAGGAAATTAATCCATTACCCCCAGCAGAGACAACCCCTACTGCAGATGTACTCACAGCCGAAACCAAAACGAGCCTTGACAATTCACATCTCAGATCCACAGCTGGGTCTCGTTGGTGGACATAACTATCCAGATGTCAGTCCAATTCAACTCTAAACGCTGTTGTTATGTCGTCATTATGTGGTATTAAACTCATTTCATCATTTACCATTTTCACACTCAGACTACCATTAGGAGGAAAAGAAATGCAGTTTTATCCACGCATGCACACAGTTCATCCAGAAATCACCATATCCATCACACATCATACATATCTTCATAGAAAGTCATCTAGAAGCGTCACAGAACTCTTAGCATTAGTTTGTCCCATACTTCCAGCCACTGTGTCCACATGACAGTGCGCTACTGATTAATAGAAGACAGCAGTCACCGTCAGTCCAGATTCGTTTCTAGGGTACAACCTGACGAAAGCCCGCCCAGTACCGGACTGGGTCCGGCAGCACCTTAAGCCGTCCTTCCACTAGTTCTATAACTGATGAGCGACTGATCCAATCAGTCCTACACACATGGCTCCTAAGGATCAGTCCAACCAATCCTAACCTTAATTCCTCCCCCAGTCCAACTGCGTTGTAGCACAAAGTAGGGGCCAAACAGAATGCTGTTACATAAAAGACTCAGGAAAACATTCAGCAAATCGGACTCTAAAGTACAAAACGCTCAAACCCACAAACAAGCAAAGCTTCCACAGCTCCATCACTGGACATGAAAGCATCAAGACACAGCTAAACAGTAAAAATTGATGATAAAAGTCATGTCAACAAGAGCCAAAAATAAACACACATCCACTTTAGAAAACACAACAAAATTCCCTCAGCCAGCCATCTTACCAGTGCAAGTCCAATTAAAAAACAGAAATTACGCAAAAATAAAAACAGTCTCTCTCAGAAACGGTCACCAAGGTTCTTCTGACATCGATAGTACACATCCCCTGGTCCAAAGTTGACATCAGACCACATCCCTTTAAATCCTATCCGGGGTAAGGCTCGCAGGTCGTTTCCCAGGGATGTCAACTCTGCAACGGCGGAAAATGCACCAACGATGTCCCTTCGTGGTCACCAAACTGTTGTGGAAAAACAGTGTCTAATACCTCTGTATAATACATTTTAACCACTAGGTGACTGCAATACCTGAATCAGACTGAAATAATATAAAAAACACTATAAAATAAAGGCTTGGGAATACAGCTTGAATTAGTGAATTATTTAATTATCTTTTGCATGCAAAAGAGTCAGAATGTACATCTGAAGTTTCAGTGCAGAAGTGACAAAGTAACAGAGAACACACAGAGATTTTAAGCAGTGGCAGAAGCTTCTAGATTAACATTCATGCAGAACCTAATCACAATCTTGCATTTATGCAAAGCAACAGACCACAGACAAAATATGAATTTACAGAACAACAAAGATGAATTTGCACAAACTGTACTCATGACATAGGTCATAGAGCGGCCAAGACTAATAAGTCCATCACAGGAACTGTCTGTCTGTACAAATACAAAAAGTCGGTATAGTCAGATATTTAAAAGTAAATTTCAGTATTTATTTATAGTATACAAACAAATACAATTAGATAATGAAAGGAAAAAAATATCTTCAGCTACTATTAAGTCCCAATGTTATGATGACATTAGAATTCAACTCATCTGATACTGGATTTTCTCTCATAAATAAACTTTGGTTTGTGCTGTTAAAGTTATTAGACATCAGGCCCCACAGGGATTTATTTGAGGATCAGTCATTCTCTATATTGATAAACTATCTCAAAAGTTATTTTCCTTGTTTCCAACAAATCTAGTGATGATATGGTTATAGCAAAACCTAACTTTTTAATGATGACAAAACTCTGAACGATTCAGGTTAAATTCATTTTCCTAAATTTAAAAAAAAAAAAAAAGTCCAACTTTATCATCTTTATGAA
This sequence comes from Zenarchopterus dispar, assembly GCA_028564865.1. Classification (NCBI taxonomy): domain Eukaryota; kingdom Metazoa; phylum Chordata; class Actinopteri; order Beloniformes; family Zenarchopteridae; genus Zenarchopterus; species Zenarchopterus dispar. The sequence continues at coordinate 14,188,251 of JAOWBL010000014.1, read as the reverse complement.
AACAATTAACAGAAAATATTCTAATTTTGCCCAACATAAGTTGTATACCTTCAGATCACATTGAAATATCTAAATGAAAAAGCTTCATTAGTACAATTTGGTTTTTGAAATGTTTATGAACATTTATCAGTGCTCTATTGTTTAATCATTTGAAAAACTGCCATATCTAGTGGTATTGCTGACAGCATAGTCACTCTCTTGAATCCTTTCAAAAACTAAATGTTTTCAGACTATGACTCCTTTTTTCCCATAAAATTGCCAACTTTTTGCCAACTTGTGGGGAATATTCCAGGTTAATTAAATTCCCTTAGGAGATAAATAAAATATTTCAAAATTTGAATTGAAGAAATGGTTATTTCCACAAATTATAACCCAAGACATATCAAAGTGTGACACTCTGTCAAGTCTCTCATAAAAACTGCTATAGTACAGTTACATTTAACGTACATCCTTGTTTGCCTCTTATGAATTTCGCTTAACTAAACTGGCTGATGATACCTATCTAATCTCAATCTGCCTGTCATTATAAACTGATTAAAGTGTGCATAAATTTGCCTGCACAATTACACTTATGCATGACAATAAAATTACTTTATATTCTGGTTTGACCTGTGCTATTTTGTTTTGATTATTTATTTATTTAAAATAAAGATGGATTTATTTTATAATTTTTGAATTTCATCTTTGCATTGAGTTTATCATCTTTTGTTTTTGTGTTTCTGCTATTTTGTTTAATGTGTGAATGTAAATCTTCAGAGTTGTATGCTGGTGGTTGCAAATAATTTGTTGGAGGCTGAAGCTGCGGTGAAGGCTGGGGAGCGCGAGAAGTTCCTTGTGGAGAAATGTCCTCCTCTGGAGCTGCCACACTCCAGGGATGAGCTTGTGGTGAGAAACAATGTGGACGATCTTCACATAAAAATTTACACACACGCACATGCACACTCACAATGCTATAATGTTGTTTTTTCCTTAGGAACTTTGCAAGAAGCTTCATGAGCAGGTGGGCATTAGTGAAGAGGAGAGATACTGCACGGAATTTAAACTGAACATGGTGCTGAGTGAGGTGAGATTATCAAGTTCATGACCCATCATGCATTGAAATAACTGAATGATACGAAGCATAGCTGAACCAATTTTGTTTCCATCAAGAGGTACACACACACACGTACATTTTAGTTTGTGTATAAAGCAAAGTTTGCCAGGATAAATTCTGAAAAACAAAAGACATTTTTCAGTGGATATGAGGTAAATTTAAGTTCACACAGTGAAAGGTGTTCAGCAAACATTTGACGAGAAATTAAGTCATAAATGCACATCTGGCTGATACCAAACTATCAGAGTTATTAGGAAACATTTGTGTGTCTTGTTTAATTTGTTTCTTTTCAAACTCTGTACACTATTTCTCTTTTTACAATTGTAATCTGTATGAATTAAACTAGGTACCCAGGAATCTAGGTTTTGAAGGAGGAATGAAGGTGTAATAAATTTGGACCACACTTTATAGTAGGAACAGTTATCAAAAACCGGCATTTAATGAACAGACTCACAAATATAATTACGAACTGAAATTTGTCCACAATTTTGTTATTCAGTCCATTTTTTTCTCACAAAAAATAGAACCCAATTACCTAAAAGGAATGGTCTCAAATAAATAAATAAATAGATAAATAAAAGTTCAGAGCTCTGAAAAAAATTTGTATCTACCCGGGTAGTGTGATTTTTGTTTTAGTTGTGCACAAGTTCTTTGCTCAGCTCAATCGCTTGCGATGAAGGCCGGGTCCTCCCTGACTGAGATAAGGCACCCAGCACGTCCTCCACTCGTAGATCCAGCGACTCCAGCTTCACATCCAGTCAGTCTCAAATGGAATCAGGCCAAAAAAACAAAACAAAACAAACAAACAAAAAAACCCAACCTGCATAAGCAGGGTAATATCGATATGAAATCCAGTCAAATCAGAGAAATCAAATCTTATTCAAATCACTCAACTCCAATGAATTGCTTTGCAGTAGCTTGTAGGTTTTCCCACAGTGCGCAGTGTCAACATGTAGCACCAGCAGTGTACATGGTAGTGTAACAACCCTTTTTCTTATAATCACGTTCCTGTAAATAAGTCCGATTTATACATAGCAACACATTTTCTCCGATTGTTTTTTTTTTTTATAAATAGTATGCTCATACAATCATGTAGAAAACAAATGAAATGTTGCAGTATCATGAAATAAAAGTCTAAAAAAACAGCTACAATTAGCATTGCACATAACTCACTCACCGGAGAATGAAGATCAACAAGAAATCGACATATCTTCCTTCCCAGTACTTCCTGCAGGGCACTTCAACTTCACGAACTCAAAAACAGTCTTTTAACAACACACTCCAACAGTTTCTCCATGTTCTTCACAAAACTTACCTCTTATGTGCTCTCTTAAGGTTTCACAAGATGACGAATCGGTGATGTCTTTTTTAGAATCCTACAGCACCCTCTATTGGCCACACATTACTGCTCAGTTACAGCAAAATTTAAAGGAACACAAAATAAGGAGTAAAACTTGGGAGAGTTACACAATGCCATTTTTATTTCTTAAAAATAAAGCCCAAAAGAAATGAAAACTCACCTGAGGAATGCTCATTACCCTGTAATTCAATAGTTTTTAGTAGCAAAAACTTGTACAGCAGTGCATTTAGATGTTTGGGCATTAGCTAACACAGAATGTTCCCAAGGTCCTGGCACAAAATGTTCAGTGGCCTGAGGTCTTGAACACCAAAACCTTGACCTAGTCTCAACCAAGTTTAGCTGTCAAGTGGATTGGCCACAATCATGTGTCACACAATGACTAAGATTCCCAGACCCTGACGTTCCAAAACAACCTCAAATCATCACCTGTCTGCCACTATGCTTGCAAATAAATATGAGGTTCTAGTTTTCACCAAACATTGTGTTGTGCATTAAAGCCAAGCAATTCAACTTTAGTCTCAACTGTCCAAAGGACATCATTCCAGATAGTAGGGATGTTCAGTTGCAGGTTTGTGATCCTTAGTTTGTGGTCCTTAGTCGTGCTTCCATGTCATTTTGAGACAAAAGGGGGTGTGGCCTTCTCGATGAGGGCTAGTGCATGTCGGAAGTGTGCTCCTGGGTAGCTCTCTATTTGGAGATCTTCTTCCTAGAATTGAGGTAGGTTGGCCAGGTTAGTCGCCGATGATAACCTTCTTCTTCTTTATATCAAGGTTCCATACTTCCATACTGTAGAGTCTGGGGTATGGCTTGAGTTATATGCAGACACACACAAACAAAAAAACAAAACAAACCAAACTCTTCTCTCACCTATCCCCATGTCCCTCCTGTGTCGGGGTGGGTGGCTATTCATCATCTCAAGGTCAGGTCCTCTACCAGAGGCCTGGGCGCTTGAGGGTCCTGCACAGTATCTTCGCTGTTCTTGGGACTGCACTCTTCTGGACAGAGTAGTCTGATGTTTCCCCAGGAGCTGGAGCCACTTTTCTAGTGTGGGCCCCCAGTAATCTGGGTTTGTTGATGATCACAGGCACTACTGTTGCGTTCACTTTCCAGGCTTTCTCCAGCTCTTCTTTGAGCTCCTGATATTTCTTGAGTTTCTTGTGTCCCCTTTTCCTGATTTTGCCATCGCTGGGGATGGCTATGTTGTATACAACGGCTTTCCACTGCTGCTTGCCTATGGTCACAATGTCTGGTTGGTTGGTCACTACCATTTTGTTGGCTTGTATCTGGAAGTCCCACAGGATCTTAGCTCTCTTGTTCTCCACCACCTTGGGAGATGTTTCCCATTGGGACTTAGGGGTCTCCAGTCCATATTCTGCACAGATGTTTCTGTACACTATACCGGCTACTTGGTTATGGCCTTCCATGTATTCTTTTCCTGCCAGTATCTTACGCCCTGCTGTTAGGTGTTTGACTGTTTCAGGGACCTCTTTCCACAACCTGCATCCGGCATCTTCCCTAGTGTGGTAGATATGGGCCTCTACTGCGCTGGTTCTCAAGGATTGCTCCTGTACTACCATGATTAGCGCCTGTGTGCTGTCCTTCAGTCCAGCTCTTTCTAGCCATTGGTATGTCTAGTTCACATCTCCCACTTCAGCTATCTATTGATAGCTGAAGTACCTGGCTACAACCTACCCTCTTCACTGATGGGGCACTTAATATTGTCCATATAATGACTTCTTGTAACTTTGTATTGTTCATATGACAATACCAAAAAAAAACTAAAAAACTAAAACTAAAACTTATTTGAGGTTATATTTGGTAAATAATTCAACAACATTTAAATGCAGCCAACAATTCCTTTGGCTGTATATTAATGTGTCATCTCTCTACATACCTATCATAATACCTATTATTTACAGGGAGCAGATAAGAGGTATGGCATTGTAGGACTACATTTATTTTTAAGGACTTACAGAATATTATTGCCATTAAGGAGTTGCAGGATATTATTTATCCTTGAATAAAAATGAGCAGCATTATTCTATGATTAAACATAACTTCACTTTCTCTGAATCAGTCTTGATGAGTTATGGGATCTGACTCTCTGGGTTTCCAGAACTGTTTTACTTGAAAAACTCCCTTTAGAATCCCAGATTTGAACAAGCTCTATACTGTATGTGTTATTGTTTTTCTGACTGGCTACTTTATTGACATAAATACCCTTGACCCTACTGAGATGTAGACATGTGGAGTTTGTTATCCTTATTGCCACAATCATGTGGATGTTTTTGAACACACAAAAAATGGCAAAAAGGTAAACTTTCCTGGAGAATTTGAAGCACAATTATGATCTTGTGCTGACCATATATTACTGTTCTTTTTTTATATGAGCCACATGTCAGTTGCTGACATGATATTATGTCATATCTGATGTCATAACATGATGTCATACCTGTATCCGTTAAACCATTTCTTGTCTAATAATTTCACATGAAAAAAAAAGTAATAATGTCCTTCCATCCTAAAGGTCAGGGACCTCAACATAAAGATTGTTGATCTGAGAGGAAAGTTCAAGAGACCGCGACTGAAGAAGGTACGCATGTCTGCTGATGCCATGCTGAAGGCTCTGCTGGGCTCCAAACACACTGTCAACATGGACCTGAGGGCCAACCTGAAGCAGGTCAAGAAGGAGGTCAAAGAGGAGGTGAGCTGGTCCATGGTTCAGCAGGCTTTGAGTCTCAAAAGCAACACATACTGTATACGTGTGTGTGTGCATGTGCGTGTGTGTGTGATTTCTTTATTGGTTTATTTCATTTTCAGTGCAAACTAAAAGAATTTTCATTTGTGTTCTTAGGATAAGCAACTGCGTGATGTGGGCGACTGGCGTAAGAACATTGAAGACAAGTCTGATAGAAAGAAGATGTTTGACAGTTAAATTTGATCAGTCATTGATTGATTGTCCCTAGAGTGGCTTTCAGTTCCATTGTCTTTACAACTGAAGAGTTTTCCTCTAAAATGGAATAAACCCCTTTTTCAGTCAACATTGTGAATTTGTAAAACTGAAACCACCAAATTGCTTTGATTAACTGAATTGATCAATTTGGAAACAGGATATAAAACTGAATTTAGACATTTGTATATTTGGAACATGTCCCTTTGGAGAAACTTTTCAGTCAAACCTAAACTGCCTTCTGTTTTTGCCTAATTTGAAATTTGAAAATGATGTCTTAGTACTGTATGTAGGCTGCAGTAGATGAAGTGCAAATCAATTCTACTACTACACTTTGAATACTACTTCTAAATGAAAATACTGATGTACCTGATATGCAGTACCAGTCAGAAGTTTGTCTATACCCATTTGGAGTGAATTGACAGGTATGCCCAAATGTTTCACTGGCACTTGGTGATTTTCTGTAAGTGTCTGTGATAAGAATTATGAAACGTACAAAATTATTGAAAGTGCCATCTTTGGACTCCTGGGTTAAAAGGTTTTAGTAAGTTCCTTTGTTTTTGTGATGGAATGAATCTTGTCCACTACAAGCAAAAGATCCTTAGCTTCATTTCTTTATTGACTGATTAATCATTGATTAAAATAAGATCATTCTCAGAATAATGGTATTATTTGTAACAGCAGAAAAGCTTATTGCCTTGGTTGCCATGTGACTTGCATGACTGAAACATTAACCTTCGGTAAAGGCCAGTGTGGAGAATAAAGCCAGCTGTTTCTTTCGCAGATGGATAATTCAGTGCACTGTTTGTCTTTAACATCATCTTGTTCCGTCATTTTTTATGATTATTAAGCATGTGATGTAGTTTTGTTAGTTTTTGCTGTTACATTAAATACAGAAGCTTTCCGCTCATGTTGGTCATAATCTTTCTGAATTTGAAAACACTTGTTAGTCCCACAGCTCATTCCAAAGTGAATTAATTTTTGAATTGAGATCTTTGTGTGTGAGTTCAGTAAGCTTCTCCAGCTTGTTAAAGAAAAGTCACATGAGCCTGTAATTTATTATATTAGAACAGATTATGACATAAATTAAAGTTATGATCATTTTTTTATCATCTTACACATTTGAACTGTGACCAGGTGAATTTAAGATAACTGACACTAAATAAGTACTGTGATTAATGTGTGAGGTTTTCTTTAATTCAGTACGTTTTAGACTTTTATCTTCTTGGAGTCTACACTACACGTTTTACGTCAGTTTAATGCCAGTAAATATTTTGTATTACTCTTTATCATGTATCATTAAGAATATTAAGCAATATTCATATTTGTGAGAGGCTTTGTAAGTCTTTTCTTTGTTTGTTTTTGCTTACTTTCATCCATGAGGACCTATTATCTATGTGTAGATGCTAACAGAACAGACAAACAGACAGCTGACAGAAGACCAGATGTCATTTTGATTTTAACCATGAAATCATCATTGTGTTGTCTGAAACAGAGAAATTTCTTTGCAGCAAAAAAGTTATTTATTATTATGCTGCTGTCTAAAACACCAAGTTGTATAGATCAACCGAATTGATCAATTTGGAGCAGAGAACAGATGACTGATGATACCTATATATGATGATACCTGATGATACCCTGAAACCGATGACACCTAAAAAGTAAAAAACTTTTCTGTGCAGTACAAAATTTGAGTAAAGTCCAAGCTTTTTTTTTTTTTTTTCAAATCACATGCTACAACTTTTACATGGTAACAATACCTTCGCCAAGATGTATATTTTTGAAGCAGTAAAGAGAAAAAACAACAGAAAAGCAACGACGAAAGCATACAATGTTTTTATGATCAGAGGTTGCTCAAATAAAAGCATCTACATAAATATACCATTTTAATATTCAAAAGAGTAATTTTGACAGGTTAAAAAAAGTGTGTTCTACCCTTTTCTTGTTTTTTGAGTAGTCACTAAATAACTGGTGGGTTGAAACTGTGATCATGAAAATGGATGGCAATCATTTGCCTTTTGGAACTTGTAGTTTCTTGATTGCAGTGAGGCTAAAATGTCAGTGTTGTCCCCTACTTTGGGTAGTTGAGTTTTCTTCTTGGTCCATCCAGCATTTTCTCATCTTAATTCACCATTACGTTTGCCATGAAACCTCCTAAAGTTGGCACAGGTTATAGTTGACATGGGCTGACAGCTGTCTAATATCAGTAGAAAACAACTGTTTTTCACACCATCCAGAATTATAAATTACAAGAGAGCCATCTGCTGAGATGAGACTTAGAGTCATCAGCTCTGACAAACAAACGGTCTCGTCTGTTTTAATATACAAGCAGTGTTTTCTTTCTTTTTTTGTACAGGTAGGAAGTAAATGATCATCTTTAACCTAATAGGAGATTTGAAAAGGACTGACATTTATCTCAAGTGATTACAAGTACAGGAGTTTCTGTGCACTGTCATGTTGTTGATTTTGCAGGGTTAGGTTTGTACTTCCTAAATGTAAAACTGGGACTTTCCATTATGTCCTGACCCTTGGAAATGAAAAGGGCTTTAGTTTATTCTGCACATGTTTAAATGTTGGTCCACATTTCTCTGAGTGTCAAAGATGTAGTTGACAATGAAAAGTTAGCAGGATCCTTACAGCCACAGAAAATGAAATAATGACAAATGTTATACTTATTTCCATCTTTTATCACACCAGCACTTCATAGCAAACTTGATGCCAGTCCAGCCTTGGCATCATGTTTTCTATAAAGAGCTGGTGTAATAAAAGAGGCTTAATGGCTATTGAAACTACTGGCCAAAAGTCTAGATAAACCTCCCCTTTTATTTTGAATGAACACATATCTGAATGTCTGACTACTAATCTACTAATTCCACAGATGGTTTTTAAAGAAAAGAGGCTTTGACTGCAGCACCACCCAAAACTGAGCCATTTAACATAAAATCCAGCCACACTTACAAATGCCAATGCATTAATGTTACTACATGTCCGAATTATGCTAAGTAAAATATATTCGCTGGTGGTTCAAACATCTCCAAAATAAACAAAAATAAAAATGCAACCCTCTCCCTCTATAGGCCAGGGTAGGCAGCTCTGGTCCTTGAGAGCCAGTGTCCTGCAGGAAAACATCTCAAATTTAAATGTTTCTCTGCTTCAACACACCTGTTTCTCATTAATGGTCATTAACAGGTTGTCAGCAACAGCTGAACAACTCTGTCAATGACACAGTCATTTGTGTCATGGTGTGAAGAAGCAGGGAAACATCTAAAACATACAGGACACTGGCTCTTTAGGACCAGGGTTACCTACCCCTGCTCTAGGCAGTACTCTGTTCCTCATCTAACATCCCCAGTATGGTGTGAGGGAGTCCTGACCTCCTGTGGATAACAAAGCAAACTCAATACATTTGGACTCTTGTGATTTCAGATGACAGTCTGCTTAATCTGCAATAGTATTATCTAGAGTATACATCAGGAGTCAAGTGGAATATTCACAGATAAGATAACATCAGTTTTTAACCTAATTTTTAAATAAATTGTCTAATTAATGTAAAAATGTTCCCTTAACTATACCTAAAACATCTATCCAGACTATTACTTCAATATTTATTCATTTTGACAGTAATTTGAGCATTTCAGACCTCCTAGACCAAATGTGAAATAGATCAGATATAGGCTGCCTGATGGATCAGACCTACTCTAGAGTGTTGTACCGCCTATGGCTGCAAAGAAAATTTACATTTTTTTTAGCAGTAACACCACTTTTGTATATACATGCCCTGAAAAATGGTGTCTTTCAAAAACATTCCTGAAGATGGCGCAAGAGGAATATTGTTTCAAGTTAGGACAGCTTAATTTATAGAAGGCACATTTTCTAAATGAGATGTTATTTTGATCCTTAAATGTCTGTCATGATTACTTTTAAAAGAAAAATAGACACAAAGTAAACATGTCCAGTTTCTTGAAGCGAAGAAGGACATTCTTGAATGGGATCTGATTACAACAAATAACTCCAATAGACAACTTTGCCTGTGGATGGTGGTAAGAAGACTAATTCTGTACAAGAACTAGATAGTTGAGGGATCTGGGCAGCTATTTCAAAGCTCAAGCGTGTGAATAAATCACTTTGTAAATATACACATGCAATCACTACTGTTCTCACATAGTGAGGAAAGGCCATGGGCATCATTCCATTTCCAGAATCAGACCTGAGGAAAAAATCATTCTTAAAGCTCAAGTTGTAGGTCGGACATCTTAGTAAAAAAAAACCTGCCTTGCCTATCTTTTTTACAGATCCATCAACCTGATTCAACCATCATGCTCATCACAGCATTCACAACATGACTCAAGTTCATCAATCACTATCTGTTTCTCGCTCTATGCTGTCACCGCCTCTCCCCTCGGTTTTTTGTCCACATAGTCTGACCAGCAAAGCTGAACATCGGCTGCAGAGC
>JAOWBL010000014.1:14135831-14161422 GCA_028564865.1 Zenarchopterus dispar | reverse complement strand
GTACAAATGCACAGTGATTAGTTGCAGACAGTTAACCAGTTATATTAATAGGGGTGTGTGTGTGTGTGTGTGTGTGTTTAATAGACAGCAATTTAATGTTGAAATGTGGTTTGAAGCAGTTGAAAATATATTGCAGAAAATGCACTTGTAAAAAGCATGCATTTTTAATTCACAGAATGTGCTCTCCAACAAATGCTGTGCTTGAGCAGTGTTATTTTTTTTAATACTTTATGTTCATTCATAAGCTAGAGGCACTGTGGCTTGCATGTAGCATGACATGAAGGTTCAGTCCCACCTAAGCCTGGAAAGCTCTTGTGCTTAATCCGTTCAGAATTATGGGGCTTCATCAGTACAAATGACTTTGACATTCAGGTCTTGAGTGATTGAGCGCTGGCTGAAGTGAGGCAGAATGTCAAGGATCATTAAGGTTTTAAATATCTATAAACAGACCTAAGCTCATCTGTAAATATCTAACTTTTGCATTCATGTTTTAGCTCTCTTTTTTTTTTTTCCTTTTCTTTTTTTAGCATTTGGAAATGCCAAAACAGTACGAAATGACAACTCATCAAGATTTGTAAGTATCCAGTAAATGTTTTGCTCAAGTCATTGACTAAAAATAAATCTGAGAATTTTTTTTTTCAATTCAATTTTTACTCTCCCCACCCCTCTTTTTTTTAAATTCAACTTGACTTTGTGATGAACACTTTGTACAATAGCCATTTTTTAAAATGAAATTTTCTGGGATCCACAATGGCATGATGGTACTGTAACAGCAGTATTATAACAGTAGCCATTGCTACAGGCTGGTGTTTGAAGCCCTCTAGGTGTTCACAAAAAACAGATAACCGGTGACTCTAGTGTGTTGCCTATCCTTTTTACATTAATGGACACGGGGCGGAGTGTCGAGCTGGCCTTGGAGGTCTCAGAGGGTACACTTAATCGCAGTTCAGGACTATTGTAAACATTATTCCCGACCCGTGTCAGGTTGTGGGAGGGATTTGTCGATGATGAAACAAGGATGCCCTCATCCTCAGAGCCATGGACATCATAGATCGGCATACTACAGAACTGTAATTAGCAAATGGAGATTAAAATGACAGGTTTTTTTTTAATAGTGCAAAAATGGTCAAATCTACACATTGGTGAGTCATGTATTTAAAAGGTGCCATCATTCAATATCTGATCAGTGAGTCCCTTTGGATTCAATCCCAATATTGGGTCATAGATATAATCTTCAGTTTTAGAGGAGGGCCTCTTATGCTCATCTGTTCCAATGTTCTTATTTTTTCATTTTTTAAATCTGTGTTTTTGGTTCATTTTCTAAATGAACAATGTTTTGACTTGTGGGAGAACTTTTTTGCTCATTTAACCCTCCTGTTATGTTCCGGGTCAAATTGACCCAATTTAAAGTTTGAATTTCTAGGGAAAATAGTTAAAATTGTTTTTTTCAGTATGAATCTTCTTCTGCTAGTGTAATCAACATATAAGTTCAGACATCTTTTGGATTATTAAACCTGCGCCGGGTCAAATTGACCCGGGAACACCATTGCTGTTCCTGACAAATGAACAGAATAGGAGGGTTAATATCTTAAGGATGGTTCAGTGTTGTAGATTATTGAGTCCAGACTGTTATTTCAGGCAGTGGTGTAATGAAATGAGGGATGTGTTTTTGCTTTTTGTTTATCTGAGAGGGAATTCTCAAACTGCCAGGTTTAGCATTTTCACTGAGGTGTGATACAGCAGCAGCAACCTGAGTGACATGATCCCATCTGACTGCACTGCTGCTTGTGTGTTTTTTTTTTTGTTTTTTTTTAAAATAATTTTGGGACCCATCCAGAAACTCTGTTTCATAGTTGTTGTGCATGACGTCACAAGTGTGGTGGTCCCTCAGTTACTGGTTACTCTAAGTTGCTATGAACCTTTCCTATACCATTATACTTGATTATTTACCTCCACTGATGGTCACAAACCCATGTCAGTGCTTGGACATGCGTGACAGAGGGCATTGTAGAGAATTATATCCCTCATCTAGTTTATATTTAGGTGACCTTGGCATCAGCCTTGAGGCAGAAACCTTTGGCCTCCTCCTGTAGTCTTGCTACAGTTAACCAAAGCTCCATTTTATTAGAGAACTTTCATGGTACCATCACTTCATTTTACTGAGTGCAGAGGCTTTGAGTTTGGCTAGAGCTTGCTCACCAACAGGATTTGGCCTGATGTGGAGACTGCTGTGCTATTATTACATCAGAGGAGAAAGGAAACAGAAAATCAAACACACAAGAGTCTCTGGTCTAACTTTGAGTTTTTACAAAAGGGGCTAAAAGGGTTTGAGTTATTTCTCCTGTAGAAACAACTTTGATATTGTGGTTGCAGCTTGAATGTGTTTGATCAGAAATCCTCACTGAACTGAGCTGAATTCATAAGATTTTTTTTGTGTGTGTCTCTGTGTTTTTCTTTTAAATTAAGTAAATTATCAGAGTGCAATAATAAAAGCCATCACAAATACAAGTTCACTTCTAACTGTGGCTCTCTGACTCTCAGGGAAAGTACATGGACATTGAGTTTGACTTCAAAGGAGATCCCCTGGGTGGAGTCATCAGCAACTGTGAGTACTACTGGAAAGAAAATTTCTCTAAAATCAGAAAATGATAAATGTAGTAGGGGAAATTTAATGTCAGGCTCTGTTGCTCCTGCTAAATATTAAGAGAGATGTGTATCTCTCTCAACCCTGAGCATCCTTAGCGTTGAGCATTGTTGTCCTGCTGTGGGTAAAAGCAGTAAAACCAAGTATTAACAAGTATTGGTATACTGTCAGTGCAGATTATACCAGTAAATAATTTCAGTATCAGTATAAATGTAATTTGGTTTACAAAGTCAGCAAATGCCTTGTCTGAATGTATTTGAAGTTTGTTTTTGAGCATATATCCCAAAGGGATTTACAATCAGACCTAAACTGTTGTCATCTCTGTTCATTTTATGATGCATGATGTGAATGCACTCAACAAAAAGCCCAGTTTCTCTCATCTGAATTTTTCTGTTTTGGTTTGATCTCATCTCTGTTTCTGTGACCTGTGGCGCGGAAGCCAGCACAGACAAAACACTGAATATATGGCAGCTGATGGCTGAGACACAAATGAACCTCTGTCTGCTTGCCCGAGTCCATCCAACACAGTGGAATGTCTGTCTGTGATGAAAGGCCACTCAAATGTGACTTGTTCAGTCAGAGCTGACCGGACGGTCAGCCAGACGGATGTGGATGATGTTGCAGGGGACATCTGGATGGATTTTTCTTTGCCTCTCAGCTCATGATACAATGTAATCAATACACTGTCTCAATGTGATGAATATTAAATCTTCTGAGGGAGCATGCTGCGAACCTGGCATGGTGTGTCCCTCCCCCAATTCTACTGTACAGTTCACTTTCAAAACTACAAATACATTTCATTAGAGTTTTATAAAGATTAGAGGGACCTCTGAAATCACATGGATGATCTAGATACAGCTTGACATGTCATTTGCATCAACAAAACACCAATTTGCATGACCATATTTAAGCAAGAGAACTGAGTGAGGCGGGATACAAAACATTCAAAATGGAAGTGATCACAGATGATGTTGATGGTAATGTCTACTTCCTCCACTTTTTTTACTTTTTGACCTCACTGGGTTTTGTGTACAGAGTTCTGTATGCTTGAGAAATGGATCTCCTGTCACACAACAGTGTACGTGTGAAGGCAAAGAGTAGAGATGCGCCAGGTCTCACTTTGGTGCCTCAGGATTTAGACCAGTTGCCACCATAAGGGGGGGAATGAATTCCCAGGTTTGACAAAACATACCACAGAATGATGTTAGGCAGGTTTTCCAACAGGTGAAGCTTAGAACTTTGGACATGAAATAAATTAAATAAAACAATGGCTAGGCATTGAAGTAATTCAGCACAGAATAGCTGGAGGAAAACCAAAATCAATGTGTTGGACCAGCCCATTCAAAGCCCAGAACTTAAGAGACGCCATGAAATGACATTGAGTCATTCACTGCTAATAACTTAGAATTGTGTTCAAACTGAAGCAGTTCTCCAGAGCTCCTGAGAACATCCAATGTCAGGGGTCTTCTTTATCCTCCAGGCCTCAAGTGTTATGAGCAAACATTGTGTCATATGATTTAAATTAAGGTCATATGTTAATGCACCCTATTTTTTGTAGCATTTTATTTTTCTTGCTACTGTAAAGACAACTAGTTTCCCTACACTAAAAATGTTCTTCAGGGCCCCTCTGTTTTTGCAGAATGGTGTCAAAAACCATCCACTTTATTCAGAGGAAAAGGAAAATGGACTGGAGTTCAGAAGTGGTTCTTCAGAAGTATTCTCTTCTCTCGCTCTCATCTTTGATCACAGCTTTACATTGCTGCTTCTGGCCTCTCTGTTATGGATGTTGTATTATTGATGTGCTCACTCCTAAGTGCTGCTTGCATGATTCATGGCCAGTGGGTGTCACAGAATCACATTTGGCCTGGTCCACAGCTGGCCCAGACCACCCCACGTTGCTGTGGAGGGCTCACTAATTTGTCATTTGCCCTGTGTCTTGAAGACGCTGCAAACCAGCACTTGTGTCCTTTGCACCCACCGACCGGTGAGTCAGAGTTAGTGTAAATATTGAGAGAAAATTTTTTTCCTGCTTTTTCCCTTTGTGGCGCAAAGTTTTGTCATTGTTACATTGGCAGGTCACAAGGGGTTTTCTGCTGAGTGCTCAGCGTAGTGTAATATAAACTCGTACATTTTCCTAAAATAAGAGGATTTCTAGAATGACAGATGGAGCTGCAGCCTTGTTTAGCCAGATGTGGAGGACATCAATCAGCCTGTGACATGTCCGAGTTCTGCAGTTGATCTTTAGGTGTATAATGTAAGTATAATGTAATTAATGTGGAGAGCAGACGAGCCCCCTCTTCAGTCCAGTACCAATGAAACTTGGTCAGCAGCTTCAAAGAGAAGCCTTGCAGTTGATACTTTTTACTCACTTTTTGCTAGTGAGGGGAAGAGGTAAACTACAAATGACATGAGGGGTCAGCAAGGTTTGTCCAAATCTGGACTTAAAGTTGCACAAAGGTACATCTCTCGTCACTGGCTGGATCATCATGCTGGTTTAAGGGGTTTGGATTTCACACAGAATTCCAAACAAAAGTTAAATCCACATGAAAATTTGGAATAAAAATGCTGTGATGACACCCCAGATCAAATGATTCTAAAATGACCTTCAAATATCATGCAAAATTACTTTTGTGTCTTATAACCAAATTGAAAGCACTTGATGGATGTTGAATAAATGTGGGGCTGTCAGATAATCAATAATTCTGCCATTTGAAGTCTTGCGTACTGATTTATCAGATTGATTCAACGTTGTGCTGTGATTAATTGTTTTTAGCACTGAAACTATTGACGTGGTCCCTGCAGGTATGGTCACCTGAAGCAAAAATCAAGTTTTGACAAATCACTGTTGAATTAACGTTAGATGGAAGTGATCCAAACCCACTCGGTGCTAATTTATACCTTCATAGAAGTTCCTCAGTCAGTTAAATGTGTGTCCCACAACTGTGGGAAATGTGAAGGCAGAGCGTGTGTGTGTCCATATATGCTCTTGCAATGGACTGTTGACCTGTCCTGGGTGGCCATGTCTGTTGACCCAAGAGACCAGGGACAGACTGAAGTTGACCTATGACCCTAAATGGGAATAATTGATGATGGATGGATTTTTTTTTTTTAATTTAATTTTTGTTAGATAAATGGGACAGTGTCAGAAAAAACTTGTACTCTGAGAATCAACCTAAGAGTGCAAGTTTATACAAATGACAACATTATCATGTTACGCTGTACAATGTAAACTGAATTTTTATGCACATCTTTTGTTCAGGTTTCAGCAGCATATTTTATTTTGTGATTTTTATTTTTTATTTTTTTTGTATTTTTTTCACTTTTCCTGCTTTTGTTTTTCTGAAGTTAGTCTCTTCAAAGGAAAGTCTGAATTTTGTTGAATTCACTTGGCAGGGCAAACCCTACCATCTATCACTGACAACACAAATGAATCATTGGTGTAGAAAGCCTGTTTTTCCCCAACTCCGTATAAATGCAGGCCAGCCATCTTTAATAGTCGAGGTAGAATCAACTAGATTTTTATTACTCAGGCACCCGTAAGAAATGCAACAAACACCTCCTTGAAGGCACTGGAGTTCACATGTTACTGTTCTCTTTGGTTTTCTTCTAGACCTGCTGGAGAAGTCGCGTGTGGTGAAACAGCCGAGAGGAGAGAGGAACTTCCACATCTTTTATCAGCTCCTGTCTGGAGCCTCAGATGACACACTCAGTACGTTGTAGAAACACAGGAAATGAGAATTTGAATGGAAGCATATGTAATATCTTGGGAGTTTTTGAATTCTGTGGACAGGGAAGAACCTGCATAGAGGAAAAAAAAACTTTTTAAAATGCTGATTAAATTTAAGTGTGGGCTGTGATCAGCCCAAACTAAAAACTCCAGGACAGTAGGGCCCCTGCTGTCCTAGAGTAATTTCCAGATGAAATGCATGTATGCTTGCAGGAAGTGATGAATACACTTTCAAATTGACTGCTGAGAAACCAGACTCAAAAACCAGAGTTTGACATGTAGGCTGGTGAACACAGTTGTAGATTTAGTTTCCTCTGGATTTACCATTGTTACCATTCCCTGTGTTTTCAAATCTTAAAAGCATCTTCTAGCGGAACTGCAGCTGTAGGAGCACATGGTTTGTACATTAATGACTCAATCTTCCTGCCTAACAAACACACCAGAGAACAAAGAGTGGTAATGAAACCTGTTCCCTCCATTTACTTTCCGGTGGGCAGAAGGCATTGTTTCATGTCATGAACATGGTCATTGACCCCAAGAGTGCACACACATCAGAGTGGTTGGCTTTAGCTGTAGTTAATGCAGGCACTAACGAAACCTGACACATGCACCCACAGGAGGAATAGATTTCTTTGTTTGCTCACGGGGTGCTTAAAAGAGAGCAATTTGAGCTTTGAGAACAGTGCAATAACTCGTGTTGTTCATACACTCTGTAGACATTGTTTTGTATACCTCTATCCTGCAGGGTTTCATTTCATTTTATTTCATGTGCTGATTTTTTTTTTTTTTTTTCCCAAAGCTGAACTAACAAGTGCCTTTTCTATCGAAGGTAACTCGGTGTGGCAGGTGTGTAACTCGGGTCCAATGGAAATAAGGCTTTAGTTGTGTTTACCAAACACGTTTTAAGCAAATACTGATTAAATGGCAACCACATGCTTTGTGTGTCGCAGAAAAGCTGAAGCTGGATCGGGATTTCAGCAAATACAACTACCTGAGCCTGGATTCAGCTGTGGTCAGTGGGCTGGATGACGCTGCCAATTTCAGGACAGTCAGAGTGAGTCACACGGACCCACATTTGACCTGTTTCCAACTGTTTTCAGTCCGTTAAAAGACCCCCACCCCATTTTCTCATAATGAACCTCTACCTAAAGTTGAAGCAACTCAAAGACTAAAGAGCAGCATACTGATCACAATCAGCAGTGACTTTCTTTCTGTTATCCTGAATTGATATGAATACACAGGTGTACAAAGAGCAAGGGGTGGTCCTGATATTTCCTTATCTCTAGAACAGAACATTTCAAAGTCACCATTTTTGATAGTGAAAACACTTTGTACAAGTCCTCCACCCACATGTTGCAGAATAAGATGAACTTTGAACATAAACTCTGAGCTGAGAGGTTTGTGTTGATTAAACACAAAAAATTCCACGTGCGTGTGTATTTTACAATTGAAAAAGTTTTTGTTTTTGTTTTTTTTAAGGAGGAGGAGTTATCGGTGCCAAACCTCAGAATAATGGCAGCTGTTTCCTTGTCTTAGTGTTTGTTCACAGATGTGACATCCTCTGTCTGTGTATTCTCACCGTGGGGGGCGTGTAGGATATTGTACTGTTCCGCATTGTTAGCCCTTCTACTCCAGAATGTTGCTCGTAGCTACGGCACAAGCTCTTGCAGTTTGTTCTGTCTACTGTTCTTGTTTCGCTGCCTTTTATATCCTGCTTCTCATTAGCTCTCTCAGCATTCCCCACACAGCTGCGTCTTGCCACCGGAAACATGAGGGGACAGTGTCTCTAAACAAGGACTCCCACCACTTTGGTTTTTAAAAAAATTGAAATTTGTTTTTTATTATTTTGGTTCCCTGCTGCTATCTAAGCAGGTCACATGGGCTTCTCTTGAGAGAAATGTACATTATTAATTTGATTTATTTTTTTTTATTTATTTTTTATTTTTTTCCTCCCCCTGATATGGTTTGATCAGAATAATACAAAAAGTATAAAAACTCTTATTTCAATTGTGTCTTTACACCTTAGTTTATAGCAGTCAGTTATAAGAACTGGAGTAAACCCCAACCCTGCTGCTTTGGTTGTGTATCTTTTTAAAATGGATGTTAGTTTTGCAGTATCCTCTTCCACATCACATCGATTACAGCAGTAAGTGCTGGGTCGGGGCTCAAAAGTGGGTCGTGGACCTGTTTTCAGTGGGTCTTATCTGAGGCAAAAGCCTCATGTGGAGCTTCCTTTTAAAGCTACATATTTTTGACCCTATGAAGAAGTTTAGTAGTTCTTGCATTTTATTTTATGCATTTTGCAGGAAAACACGAGCTGAGTCTGTTTTTAAATTGTCTGTTAAAATGTTTTGGTTCTGACAGACTTGTTTAAAAATTGACTGAATAGTTTCACTAATGCAGTGCTTGTTGTACATATTTAATGAGAGGGTACTCTGATAAAGTTGTATATGTTTGAGTACGTTTTTAGGGCTACTTGTCAGTTGTTGCACTTTTATTTCATGTTTGCACATGAATACTCCGATTTATGTAAAATCTGAGTTTAAACAGCGCCATTGTTTTAATGAAATAAATTTGAGAACTTTTTTCCCCGATTGAGAGTCGTGGCTTGTCATTAAGGGGTGACGGTGCGTCCCGGAGCCAGACTAGTTGAGAACTACTGGACTACAGAATTCTTACCAAGTTTTTAACTTTTTAAGCAACTTTGTTTTGTCCTCCCCCACACCCCCATTTAATGTCACCTATTAACATTTGACATGCTTCATAAAATTATTTTATAGTTATAGTAACACATTTTCAGAGTTGTGAAAATTATCAATCAGCATAAGTTGTGTGGACTGTTGCGTGTAATGCATGACTACTCTTGTCAAATTCATGACACAACCCTAAAATCAATATTACTGCAGCCTGTCAGCACTACTGCGTCATGGCTGCTGTCACAGTTCAGTGACTTTGCATTTATGGTTTTGTTCCCTTCTGAAACTGTTGCTGTGTCTTCACAAATGTTTGACAGAATTTGACTGACTATCCCCTTTTTAATTTCCTCAGAATGCCATGCAGATCGTAGGTTTCATGGCAGATGAGATCCAGTCTGTGCTGGAGCTGGTAGCAGCCGTGTTGAAACTCGGCAACATTGAGTTCAAGCCAGAGTCACGTTGCAACGGCATGGACGAGAGCCGAATCAAAGATAAAAACGGTAGGTTTGATACATTTGCAAACAGTTGTAACTTAATGAGACAGTTTATCCACAGTGATGCAGGTGTGACCGACTGAGCTGGAAGATGATGGATTTTTGTGTTTTGTGAGTTTGTCTGAACGCAGTGTTTCTCTTAGAGACACTGCCCTCCGTAGGCCGCTTTCACTCTCCCCTGTGGTCTGCATCAGTCTGTCTTTAGGGAAATATTTAATTGCAAATTTCCCTCAGTTTTTAAAAGTATCCACAGAGTGTGAGATGCTTAAGCTTTTTTGCAGTACAGCTTTGCAGAAATTGCTTCCTAAACTTAATGACTGTTGGTATAACAACACTCTGATTATGGATGTAGCTTTGGTGGTGTGTGTGTGTCTTTTCTTTGAAAACCACCTGCTCAGTCTCAAAGTTTCCTGTTTAACTGCAGAATAAAGTAGAGAATAAGAGAAATTGTGACGATCTGTTCCAAGGCTGATCACTTTACCTTGGGACTTCATGGAAGTAAATTTAACTGTTTTGTCTCTGCCTTGCAGATTTGAAAGAGATGTGTGAGCTTCTGGGCATCGAGCAGTTGGTGCTGGAGCGAGCCTTCAACTACCGTACAGTA
Organism: Zenarchopterus dispar; assembly: GCA_028564865.1. Taxonomy (NCBI): domain Eukaryota; kingdom Metazoa; phylum Chordata; class Actinopteri; order Beloniformes; family Zenarchopteridae; genus Zenarchopterus; species Zenarchopterus dispar. The sequence goes on along the minus strand of JAOWBL010000014.1, from coordinate 14,151,257 downwards.
GAAGCCAAGATGGAGAAGGTCTCTACCACGCTAAATGTGTCCCAGGTTGGAGATTACCATTTTAAACCCATTAAAACTCTCATTTCTGCTCTACTTGTGCTCACATGCACACACAGACGCATGTTAACTCTTCGTGCATTAAAAAGAGAAGCATATTTCTTCCCCTTGCCCCTCCCCCTTGGCTGCCTTCTCAAATCCATGCCAATGCTACATGAAAACCTCTACATTATAAATGAGCAACATTTCTCTTGGAAATTCACATGTAGGCCATGTTTTGGATGATGGGGAGTTCAGAGTTCATAACCTGGATGCTGGAGACATGGGCCCTCTTGAAGCAGAAAAGCAAAATTAACCTGACTTTATTATCAAATTTGGTGTGTGTGTGTATTGATGGTTCCCTTGATGATTAAATGAGAACAGATTTTTTTTTCTTTGCCTGAAATTTTAATTTGAAACTTTTTCTCATTTAAGTCAGTATTTTATAAAGAGCCAGAATCTAACACCATACTGCATCTGTTTGCAGGCTTACTATGCCCGAGATGCCCTCGCCAAAAACCTCTACAGTCGCCTGTTCAGCTGGCTGGTAACCAGGATCAATGAAAGCATCAAAGTAAGTCATGTCCTCAAGTAGGTTCAGCTAGTTCTGTTATTCTGCCTTAACCATTTTCATGCTAAAACGTGGGGTTGACATCACCCCACTGCCACACTGAAGTCATCATGCTAACAATATTGTCTGCCTGCAGGCTCAAACAAAAGCTCGCCACAAGGTTATGGGAGTACTGGACATCTATGGCTTTGAGATATTTGAGGTAGGAGACTGGGTGGACTCGAGCACCTTTTTAATTCCAGAGACTGCATAAGGACAGAATCAGACCACCCAAATTCAGGAAAGAATTTTACCCCCAGGCTGTATGCTTTCATTCTTTGATACCTGTGTGGATCTTATCAGCAAGACCTCAAAGCTGATAAAACCATATTGAGTTATATTAGTTCAGCTTTATTGATCCCCAGGGTGAAATTACTTTTATGGTAGATTTCACAGAAGATATAATGGCTGCAACCATGCACTTCTCGGTGCACTGGGAACACAACTTATCTCATGGCATGCATGTAGATGTATTGACAAGACTATGAATGTACAGTGAAAGATGACTTAATCTGTGTTCACACTACTGGTAATATTGTCCAATTCTGACTTAACAGTTCACATTTAAAACTAGAAATGAAAGTCAGTAGACTTTCATGAGAAGGTCAGAGCCCTCTAAATAACATGGGCTAGATACTGTGATATGTCATTGCATCAACACAAGAGAACACCAACTTGCATGACCATGTTTAAGCAAGCTAATTGATTGCAGGTGGATTTAAAAAAAACATTCATAATGGAACTGATGGTTAAGAGGAGCACAGACTACAGAATATAGGGAAGTAATTTGAACCTGGAAGGCAAAAAACATTATGGATTAACAAAAGCTAAAACATTTGAGACAACAAATGTAATCATCACCTAAAGCGTCATCCGTATATGGAGTACGTATATTCAGTGTTCTGAAGCTTACAAATGGGACAGTGGTAGCCTAGTGGTTAAAGAGGTGGGTTGGAATGTTGAGGACCCAGGTCCGATCCCTCGGGTTAACAGAGGCGAGCCACTGTGGGTCCCTTAACCCCCAATGGCTCCCCGGGCGTAGCACCACCCCGCTGCAGCCCACTGCTCCTAGTCTGACTAGAGATGGGTCAAATGCAGAGAACTAATCAATTTCCTTCGGGATGATAAAAATATAATTAAAATTTAAAAATAAAAAAAATTAAAAATGTTAAGAGGCCATTAGGGCAGCCAACCTTCACATCACTGCCTTTTTAAGTTGATGACAGTTCTAGAAGGAGAGAATCAAAAAGCCAAAACTGGTATTGGCAGGCTAGACCTTTAAAGAAAATTGGAAATCATAATCAGCCAAGAAAATTGATGTCAGTAGCCGGATTGACCACGCCCACATTGAGAAAGATGTAGGGTCGGAAATCAGATCAGTTTAACCAGGTAGTGTGAACATACTCATTTTGCTTGATGCCTTCACTCCCACACTCCCCATATGTTCATAACTTTAACATCCTTGCTCATTCATCCCACTCATTCTCAAGTCCTTCCTCTCCTCTCGCTGTTGTGTTGTCTGGGTCGCCAGGAAGGAGTAAGTAACACTTATTTGTCTGTTTGCCGTGCCATTTAGCGTGGTGGGATGTTGAGACCTAATTCAGCTTTTCAAATACCATTCAGGGCTCCTGGTGTGCAGTGTTGTCACAAGGCTGAAAAGATGCTAAAGAAACCTTTGCATTATTGAAGTAACATCATACAGCTTGAATACACGTAGCTTAAGAAAAAGCAATGTAATGCCATTAGTTTTCAATACATTTTTCATTTTCAAGGAAAAGTGTAAAGTTTGTAGTATGAGAGTTGTTTGACTCATGATCATTTAGTTGCTGTTGAACTGTACTGCATTAAGATATTTCCAGTACACCACTACTTTTATTTTTAAATGCCAGTGGGTGTACAGTACATGCAATGCTGAAGGGATTTATTTGTTAAGGATAAGTTGGAGAAAACTGCACGGTTTTAAGTCCATGTTGGCTAAAGTAAATTGGGCTCTTTTTTTTTTTTTTCTAAAATTAGCATTAATGCGCAAATTACTATTGATGTACTTGAATGTTACATTGACACGTCTGTCATTATTCCATTATGAAACAAAAAGTCATAGCTTAATATAATTGACAGCTAAATGTGGGACTAACACCCATCTCTTGAACTTTAAGACACTGAATTTAAATTTGAATGAACTGGTCTGTGGAAATTTAATATCGGATTTCTGCCACAACAATACAACAGACTTGGCAGAAGTTAACAAATATGTAAAAGTTTAGGGGAAAGGGTACTGTGTAACAGGAAAGTCACTCTAGTCTTTTTAATTTGTAACTCTTAAAGTCCATTTGGAAAGAAATGTGACAATATGCTCAAGATGGTTTCAAGTAGATTGCTTTCTCAGGCTGGTTTTCATTTATTTATTCAACAAATTTTTCTTCTTGGTTTCTTTTGCATGTTTCAGCCTGGTGTCTGCTGCCACTCAAATATTGTTGTAATGTATTTGAGTGGTGGTGTTTGTTTTAAATTAACCTTCCTTAGAAGTGATGATGACCTTTTGGTTTCTCGGTAGAAGGAAATGGGACTTCAGAATTAAAAATGAATCTGCCTACAGCCATTTGTCCCATTTCCCAGTCACTAAGAAACCGTGTGTCCTTCACTTTGGCTCTTATACACTAAACTTGCTTCAAAACTCTAACCACTCCAGTGTGCTTAGAAAATGCTTTTAATTTAACCCAGTGTGTACCAAGGCTGCCACGTAGCATGACTGACTACTTCATGGTCATAATTGATCAGAGCAGTAAAAAGTTGATACTAGAAGTGCAAGTTAACCCTGTGAAGCTTGGCATAGGAGATAATACTCGGGGTGTTTTTAATTTCAGTTATATTAAAATACTTCAAATAGATTCTCTAATCATTTCTAAATGTAATTTTGCATCATTATGAATAAAGTGGGTAATTTATTTTCATAAAACTTTTTTTTTTTTTTTTTTTTCTGTGACTATACAGGTGGTGTAGAGATGTATCAACCCTATACAATGACTGTAGGAGAGTTGAGGACCTTGAATAGTATTACAGCTCATCAGTGTTCAAGGAAGAGTGATGAATTACAGGAACTTGTTTGATAAGGGTTCATCTTTATTGTTCAAATATAACAGCCCTTGAGGATTAAACATTTACGGAGATCTTGGGGTAGTCAAGTAGCAAATCCTGCCAGTTGCAGATTCTTTGTTGAAACGGTTATCTGTATCTTATCAGGTGTAGTCTTTTAAAATTCCGAGCTTGGTATATCTCCAGTGAGCAGTGTATAGAGTCAAATGGCATCAGTTATGTTTTGCAAATTGTGATGTAGTGCTTATTCCTAAACTCCCAACTCATAACTTCACATCTGTTTATTTTTTCAATCTGAAACTGTCAACCAGGGACGCTGTTGTAGTTCAGTTAAAAAAAAAAAAAACAAATTTGATTTTTGTAATACTGCCTCCTATGACATCATAATCATGATGCACCGAGCTGAATCCGTCTTTAGTAAAACAGTTTAACTGGTACAGAACATCCATTTGTAGAAGTGATGACTAGGGCTGAGACCCAGTATTCCTCGAAAAACACCAAACTTAAAAGAACTTTTTTTTTCCAATTACAGTGTAGATAAATGAAGAGCTTTCGAATTGTCAGATCTTGACAAACAGTAGTGCAGACTTTTTGAGCAAGCTGGGCCTAACGCCCCCACCCTCCTTCTTGTTCCTGCATTTGCAGGACAACAGCTTTGAGCAGTTCATCATCAACTACTGCAACGAGAAGCTGCAGCAGATCTTCATCGAGCTGACGCTGCGTGAGGAGCAGGAGGAGTATGTCAGAGAGGTACGGTACTCTGAATTCACACATGCATCTGCTTAGAGGTTCAACTTTTAATGGCTTGTGAAGTTTTGGGTAGTTTGCCTTTTTAGGTCCAGCATTTAGCTGTGGCATTGCTCTTTCACCTGCAGCTGTACATTATCAACATTTGGCATGTCGGTAACCCAGTTTGGCGAGTTCATTATGGCAGGTCAACCACAGCATCGTCTCAGCCTGGTTGTGTCACTCATCTGTTTAACCCCTTCTGTGAATCTATGCGCCTGTCCTTGAAGCAAATGAATTTCTGCCTCATTTACCCTCCCCCTCTCCTCTGAGGCGGAAATTATCTGTCAGTCCATAGAGAGTAAGCACTCCCCCCGTTTTTGGCCTATAAGCTCTGTTTGTTTTCACATTTTGGTGTGTGAGTGCAACAGTGGTGACCTCCACACCCCCCTTCCTTACTAATGCCACAACCAATGATGTTCCACCCCTGGCTAGTGTCCAGTGTACTGCATGGGAAAATACCACAGTGCTGGAGAAAGCAGAGGGAAGGGCTACCAATCAGGAATGTGGCTCATCAGTAAAGTCACGCCTTCTGCACGTCCTCCCACTTTAAATGTCTGTCACATGGCTTACATCACATCTACCCGACCCATGAGGAGCTGTGAAGTTGATGTCGGAAAAATGTGCTTTTCAGGGGCCACTGACCCTTTTTAAAGGACAAGATGGAACAGTTGCTTTACTTTTTGAAAACCTTAGGCCTCTGCCTGTAGAGACTGCGTACAACGTCTAAGCAGGAGGAACAGTTATTGCTACAAAGAATGATGGACAAGCGCTTTGAATTTATTTAATACAGTGGAGATTCACTCATTTTTATTGACATTAGCATCTTCTGTTATGATCTCCACTTCACCAGGATATCATCTTGTAACCTCAGAATACTGCTCTGCACAAGTGCTTTTTGATTGAAGTTTGGGGCACAATGAAGATAAATGGATAACTAGAACTGTTCTCAGCTGTCAGGCCCTTTTTGTTTTCTGCTTTGTATGAAATAACCTGACTGTTAACAAAACGATATTTCTTTTCATCTCTTGATCAGATGCTTGCTGAAGGCCAGGAGGCACTTTTTGTTTTTGTTCATTTGCGTCTTCAGTTGGATAAGCTCATATTTGTAACCCAGCAATTCAATAACAAAGAACTGCATCTTTGTCCTTCGTACCCATGCTTGTTCCACAAAATTTGATTAGTTGTAAATAAAGTAAATGATGACAAATAGGCTGGATCTTCTGTTCACTTAAGTTTGCGAAGCAGGAAAACATCCTCGTGTCTTAGTCTAGATAAAATTATTATTTTTGGATGAGGCTGGAAACAATCCGAGGACGCATCTTCAGCATCAACTCTTCTCTGAATCAAAGGTGGTTACAAACATTAACTTATAGGAAGTCTCATTATATCCAAATCTTAAGCATCCCTAATATAAGAGATACAACTGTGGAAAGAACAAATACTATCAATTCATGACTTGAACAGAGACTAAATACTCAAAACATTTGCGAAATTGCATTTTGCTCAAATTTATCATCTGCTGGGTTGATTACCTGACCAGATTGAGTGTTCTCACGAGTGATTCTGTTCTGTAGGGGTCCAGTGAGTCCTGGGAAAAACTTTCTGTGAAAAGATGAGGAGGAAAAACAAACTGTTGTACATTTTTGACCCTTGACTATTTTGTTGCAGGGCATCGAGTGGACCAACATTGAATACTTCAATAACGCTGTTATCTGCGACCTCATTGAGAATGTAAGTCAACCTCTCCCAGTACTCTCAAAGTAAAATTTGGTCACATGAATGCATATTTAGATTGGCATTGTACTAGAAAATTGCATTGAGTAAAGAAATAATTGTCAGATGTCTGTCTGAGGTAAATCAGTTTTCCTGGAATGTTTCTCTGTTTAAAAATAATAAATAAATCCTCACACTTGCATGTGCTAGAACACGTACCTCCCTTTTCTTAATCTACCATCATACTGTTGCAGAACCAAAATGGCATCTTGGCTATGTTGGATGAGGAGTGCCTGAGACCCGGGACAGTCACTGATGAGACATTCTTGGACAAGCTGAACACTATCTGCGCTGAACATCAGCACTTTGAAAGTCGTCTGAGCAAAAATTCAAAATTCCTCAATGACCACAGCTTGCCACACAACTGCTTCCGCATCCAGCATTATGCTGGCAAGGTACGGGGTGACCACACCCTTAGCAAGGAGGAATAAAATGTTAGATTTTAAGTCCAAGAAGACTGAGATTTGCCCTGATATTACATATGTAGTTTTGGCAAATTATGCAGCAGATGGGGTATGTTTTTCTGAGCTATTAATTTGCAGGTACTGAGACGTTTTTAAAACTTAGGTTGAATTCGCTGATGAATTGACATATTATAGCATATAATGAATAAAAGAAATGCAGAGTAGCATCTTCTTTTTTTCCACCTTGTGTGAAGGTGCTGTACCGTGTTGAAGGCTTTGTTGACAAGAACAATGACCTGTTGTACCGGGACCTGTCACAGGCCATGTACAAGGCCAACCACAGCCTCATCAAGCAATTGTTCCCTGAAGGCAGTCCTGCAAAAGTCAACCTAAAGAGACCACCAACTGCTGGATTCCAGTTTAGAGCATCTGTTGGCACACTGATGAGGAACCTTCAGACCAAGAATCCAAACTACATACGGTAATTCTGATTTAAGAATTTGTTTGCTGAATCTGAACTTTGAAGATATTGGCCCTGTTAATATACATCCACCGTGCTGTAATTTCAGTTGTTTAATTTTTTTCTTTAAATCCACATTGTATTATTGTGGCTGCACGGTGCTAAGATGCTCTAAGATGCTCTAGTCCAACTCATCTCTAGAATGGAGTACACTCTTGACATATGTGCCCCTTCTTCTCAGGTGTATCAAGCCCAATGACAAGAAGGCAGCCCATATCTTCACAGAGTCTCTGGTCCGCCATCAGGTGCACTACCTTGGCCTGATGGAGAATGTTCGTGTGAGGAGAGCAGGCTATGCCTTCCGCCAGGCCTATGAGCCCTGCCTGGAACGCTACAAAATGCTCTGCAAAAAGACCTGGCCACACTGGAGGGGGCCTGCCAGGTAACCACTCTGCCTCATTCTGAGGTGGCATTATTGGAGTTTTTCAAAACCTGTCCTTTACAAGAAATTTCTCCTAACACAACACATTAAAAGATTTTTATTTTCACAGAGTTGGGATTTGATTAGCATGCCAGCATCTACAGGCACAAGAAATCTTTACAAAAAATGGCACTGAAATGCAGCTTTATTGTAAACAAATATTGTAGAAATAATGGTGTTTTTAAAAACATTTTTTGCCTCAAAATTCCCAAAAATGAAAAAAAGAAAAGTGTGTGGATGAAGTCTTGGAGATTGTGGCCAGGAACTTGGCATGTTCCAACTGAAACTGGAGGTGAATAAAAGTCACAAATGTCACAGGGTCCCTAGTGACGTTGTATCAGTGGGGGGCTATGTGAAGGCACTGAACTCTTGACTGCTCCTAGTGGAGTGTGTGACCAGTGCAGATGGCTGCAGCGGTCACCTCTAGAGCTCTGTGAATGAGGCAAGATAATGGCAAAGATTAATTGAGCTGCTTAACCAAGACCACAATTTTGAAGTGGCTCACTGCCTAAATTCAGCATCAGGAACAAGGCTGTTTTTTTTGTTTTTTGTTTTCCTTTTACTGTTGAAAATGACTTTCATCATGTGACTTATCCAAAATTCTATTTCCACACCAGATGAGTAAAGCTCTCAATGTCCTCATCAAAACGAGCAGCAGTTGTCACATACCACTTGTTCATTGTTGAGCAGAAGTGAACCATTCCTGCTTTGAACTACAACATGTTGAGACGTTTCAGTCTTATCTGTCTCAGCCAGACTTGCCTGTTTCATTTACTCTGGTCGCTGTACATGAAACTGATTCCTATCTGCTCTGCTAGACATTTGTATCTTTTCAGTCATCTGAGCACTTGAAGGTTTTAGTCTCGTCTTTCCTCGCATGTTTCTTTAGCTGTGCTGTTTATCGCTCTGTCTCTTTCCTAGACCCATCCTCAAAGCTGTTTGCAGCTGTGCTTTTGTGTTCAGATCATCACCAGATCATCTAGTTGCTTCTGTATCATTGTTCATTTCATATGGCTACCTGTGTTGCCAGTCATCCTTGTATGAACTCTTTCATTCCTCTAACAGGGAAGGTGTAGAGGTGCTCATGGACGACCTTCAGGTTCCAGCAGAGGAGTTTTCTTATGGCCGGTCAAAGATCTTCATCAGGAACCCGAGAACGGTACAGAACATGCATTTGTAAATGGAAAAAGGAGACCCCATATCCCCTGAATCGTGTGTTTGTGTTTTCTTTTTTCTTTCCCTTCCCCAACAAGGTTGAACATCTGTTGGGTGTTCTAGCAGATCAAGTTGTATTTCAAAGCTTGAACCCAGTTTGCTCAACTGCCTTGTTTTCTCACAGTAAGATATTTGTAAAGCAGGGTGGGCTGCATTTGGAGCCCCCTGCTTCAGCAATTAGCATGCATCCACTACTCTGAAAAACACATGGTTTCACTTAGCTGTCCCTTATAACGTGGGAAATGAGTTCCTCCGTGCTTGCAGGCTGCTCAACTGTTCAAGCTTGCAGCATTTGAGTGGGCTTTCTCTCCAGCCAGCAAAAAGACCAGAGCTTGGAATAACATGATCTCACATTAAGAACATTTTTTTCCTCTTTAATTCCTAGCTTTATCTCATTCACGTATCTACAGCTGCAAAATCACAACAGCAAGAACAGCAAAAAAAAAAAAATTGTTGATCTGTGTAGACGCTCCTTCCTTAATTTAGTGTTAGAATCCTTTCTTAGAATAAATGTAGAATAGGAGGTTGCTTGACAGGGTGGAATAAATGGAGGTGGTGGGCAAATCTTGGGAAATATCTTGTAAAGTTTTGTGAGGAAGTGGTGAAAACAAAGCAGTGTTATGCTCAGATGTATAGTTTGCTGAACAAATGCAGTATTCTGGAGTGGTGAAAATTATTTGCAGTTTATTGAAAAAATAATATAAATTGACCAGATGAGCTCAGAATGAACATGTTAAAAGATCTATTTTGTTGACATCAAAAACTGGCCAGCGGAAGGCAGAACAAACATCAGACAGTGGTAGAAGCTTGCCTCATAAGTTAACAGTTTCTGAAACACAAAATGGTAAACCTGATTTACAAGCTAGCTTGTGGAAAACCTTGGGGTTGCCAATTGAATGCGTGTTTCCTCAAATAGTATGGCTTTAATAGCCCTGGTGGTGTGTGCATGCAACTGATACATAGTATAAAGGCATCAAAATATTCATGATATATTTATTTTTATTTGCTTGCTACGTTTCCTTTTGGCTTACCTGCAAACATTCCAATTTGTTCCTATGAAAAGTTTCCAACTTCAGAAATACTTAATTTTGAAGCCATACTACCCGTACTATTTTTTTTAAATTTGAAGTACTGAATTTTGATATGAGCCCATTAAAGGGCACCATCTTGTATACTTCATGTTTCCTCCTTTTTTTTTTTTAGCTCTTTTTCCTGGAGGAAAGAAGGAGGCAGTGCCTGCAGGACCTGGCCACTCTCATTCAGAAGATCTACAGAGGCTGGAAGTGCCGCAGCCAGTTCCTGCTACTGAAAAAAAGCCAAATAGTGGTGGCAGCGTGGTACCGTCGATATGCGGTGAGAACGATTAGCTTGCACTGAAAACACAAAACAACAATTGCAGACAATGACACCTTTATTTATGTGTGTGTGTGTGTGTGTCTGTATATATATATATATATATATATATGCGCTAATTTAAAAATTCTGCTTTTCAATCTGGCAGCAACAAAAGAAGTACCAAAAGATCAAGAGTGCCACCACTGTGGTGCAGTCCTATACCAGAGGGTGGCAGGTATGCAGCAGCCTGGGAATTAATTTGGAGTAAAGCAAACTAAGAGGTGCAAAATTAAATATTACCAATTTTGTCCAGGCCCGTAAACTGCTGAGAGAGCTGAAATATCAGAAGAGATGTAAAGAGGCGGTAACCACCATTGCAGCCTACTGGCACGGTACACAGGTATGATACATGCTCTGAAGTGCAGAGAGATGCTGAAGAGGCAGCATCATCCTGACTTTAACATTGATCCTGAAAAAGTCTCTTCTTCAAAACTTGAAAGAGTGGCTGTGAATACTTTTTGTTCATCAAATGAAGCATTTCTGCATAGTAGCACCATGGTATTGCAAAGTCGGTGCTCCTTCATCCATCTTTGATCTTATTGCTGCCGTTTTTCTCTACAATCCTCCTTCTTAATGATCGTAAAGCTTCCACTTATCTTTTTCTCCATGCCCCTTTTCACTGTTCCCTTCTTGATTTTTATTCTTCCACTTCTTCAACCTGTCTTGCCTAACGCCCACCACATCCCACCAGGCTCGGATGGAGCTGAGACGTCTAAAACAAGAAGTGCGGGAAAAACATGCTGTGACAGTAATTTGGGCATTCTGGCAGGGAACCAAGGTATTTCCACCCAGCCGTAGTGTGTTGCTGTCCCGGCTGTCTTGTCGTCGCTGTTCATCACGTCCCATCCCGTTCTCACTTTGAAAGCTGCCTAACAGCATAGAAATACCTGGAGGATTGTAATGAAAGTTTCCAGACCAACATGTTTAGGTTTTTGTGCTGTAGTTAGATTGGTTTAAGTTGGATCTGTGGCTCATGTTATGTGCCATTTTTAATGTTTCCAACTTTGTCTTCAATGAGTTATTCACCCAGGCAAATGTTTTTCTCTGTTCCTTAGCTTATAAAAAATGTAAGAGTAGAATGCAATCAATTAAGTTGTATGACAACACTACATATTCAAAGTGATTACATATATTTAATGTCAACTGGAAGATGGAAGTATGCATCAGAAGTTGGGATAAGGGGATGTTTTCCCACCAAGTTGTAGTTACACTGGTTTTGACAAAAAGGACCACAGGATTGTCAGTTTCACCCGCTGCTCCTAATAAATGAACTATTCTGTTTGGAAGGCATGCACATTTGGACTTTAAATTAGCTAACTGAAATTAAAAAAAAAAAAAACTTTCCCAGAAAAATGTTATCTGGATGGAAATGCATGCAACTACAAAACTTGTGACTTGGCATTAATGGTCCATTCACAGATGTAAGTTGCTTATGTCTTGCAAACAAACCACCCCAGTGAAAGGATTAGAATATTTACAGATGGACATTCTTTTTTTTTAATATATATTCCCAGTTTTTTTGTTTGTTTTTCTTTTTTGCAAGAAAGGTTTCCACTACAGTAGTAATGGTGTGATGGCAGGACTTTAGAGCATGCTCTTGTACAGTAGCTTCAGACATGAGAATAAATTCTATGGTTTGTGTTGACATAGTATTTAAGTAAATGACATGTATTGTGGTGTTGGATGGTGGACATCTGCTGTTGTATCTGGTTCTTCTAAAGACCTGATGGGGAACAGAATTTTTATGTCCTAAAATATAGAGTCTTTGACTTGATATTGGGTGTAATTTTTTTCACGTGGTATTTAAGTTGCTGGACTTTGTTCTTGGCCAATCTGAAGCCTTTTTACTCAGCACCTGTTTGAACATTGTAGATTATCTTAATCGTTTCAGACAGTGAGCGTGCCTAAAATGTTCTTCTCAGCATCAGCATTAGCAAGGTTACAAAACATGAGCACCTCTCATTGTGCAGACAGCACTCGTGCCTGGCCCCTTTTTTTATGTGTGTGTGTGTGTGTCTCTTCACCACTGTTTGATCATAATGGCTTATCACACCTACCCGTTTTGGACAATAAAGTTTTCACTGTCACTGAAATAATCCTCCTCCACAACCTCCGCTACTTCTTATCAGGCTCGGAGGGAGCTGCGTCAGCTGAAGGAGGAGGCGAGGAATAAACATGCCGTGTCGGTCATTTGGGCCGGCTGGCAGGGCACCAAGGTATTTGGGAAGCCTGTTGATGTGACTGACTTGCTGCCGCCTCCATCAACCACACTCCCACCTCCCCATTCCAGAAAAATATCTTGACATGTCTCAGTCTGCTTAAGTCATACTGAACTTTTTGTTTTGTTTAACTCCTTACAGTACATTTTATTAGATTTTAACAACTAAAATGTCAAGATGATTCTTAAAGATTGGACCAAAGTTTTCACACAACCATATCTTCAGTTCTTTTCATACATCGGCACATCTGGGAGAGACATGTCTTTTTTTTTTTTTTTTCCGTTTCCAGCTTCTTCCTCTGAGGTCTATGCTTGACCACTGCATGTGTCCTGCTCTCTCTGCATGGCTTTCTCTTCTGTAGCTAATGCATGTTTTTTTTTTAATTATTTTTTGCATTTCAACTGTACTAGACTCTTTTCAGGTAAAATGTGTTGGATGCTTTTTAATTTGTCATTTCTGCTTGTTGCAAGTTCCACTGAACAAGCATCAATGTATATAGGTCTCTTTGACAAATATTCATCTGATCCACAGGTCCACATTCCCTTTTGGAGACTGGAATAGTACATTTACCGTTTCAGTGGCCTCACAGGGCGCACGTGCATGCACGTGTGTGTGTGTGTGTGTGTGTGTGCACGTGCTACGCATTTGATATTGCTTACCTCAGGCAGGACCGTGTTTCTTTTCTTCCCCTCCATTTTGCACTGCTTCATTTCTTCCTGCCCACTCCTTAACAGGCTCGCAGGGAGCTCAGGAGACTGAAGGAAGAGGCCAGGCGTAAGCATGCTGTTGCTGTGATTTGGGCCTACTGGCAGGGACTCAAGGTACCTACCAGCCCCACGGTGCAGCCATCACCAGCAAGTGTCACTTTCTCCACACCACTGACCCTCCTCATCCTCCAATTGTCTTTGTTGTAGTCTCAAGGAAGATTCTCTGTCGGGTGTTGCAAGCAGACATGATTCAAGATTCGAGCACAGCCAACACTATCTACTGTGTTAAAAGCTTATTTCCACAAATACTGATACACCAGACATGTTCTATTCAAAGTAATTGTAGCATATCAGGGTCAATTTTTATATTTTGATGTGACCATGTATGTGTGATTTAAATTCCCAGTCTGTACAGCAATGTAATGAACAAATGGAGATTAAAAAATCTGCACTTTAGTTATTAAAGTCCTTTCTTTTAAGTATGCAGCTTTAGATTGCTGCTAACTGGATTGGACCATAAGCAGCATGGCCAGATGATATGGTATTTGGAAATTAGAATTTTGCTAATTTTATTGAAAACATTGGACGCAATGCATTTTCACCCTCTCATATATATGTTCATCAACATGTCTCTTAGAGAGAAAAAAAGATTGGGGGGGAAAAAAAGGAATAAAAAGTAACTTCATGCAATATTAAACTTTTAAGTCCAGACAATCATTTGAGGTTTTTTTTGTTTTCCCTTCTCATCTTCTTAAACAAGTCATTCACTTCAGAGAGGGCGTCTCTATCATTTCTGTTCTGTATTTTCATTCTCCTTCTGAACTAACCCTTAAAAGATCCAAATGCATTTCTTCTGCTTGTCTCTGTCACATTAGGTGTGTGTCCTAGTTTTTGATGTTTAATCTGGTTTTGGAAGTAAAACTGCCCACACCATTGTCTATTACAACACTAATCCTTAACCCTAACTCTAACTCCCTAGCCTTAACCACCATGTTTGACTCAGTTTGGGCAATACAGGTCCCCATGACACCCGTTTTCTTATGACCATTACTTTTCCAGAAACTATTTGAAGCAGTCATAATTATGATTCATTCCAACAGCTTGGAGTCCACATTGTTTGTTCCAGTATTTGTTGTGACTAACCAAACGTCTGAGTGTGATGATGGTATGCTTTTATCCATATCGTGGTGTACTCCTTTTTCCCCCCCAAAACATGGCAAGTTAAGAAAAGATTTAGCAGTGATTAATAACTTGTTTTTATGCTTGTACTCTAACAGGTTCGCAGAGAGTACAGAAAGTTCTTCAGGGCAAATGCAGGCAAAAAGATCTACGACTTCACCATCCAGAGAATTGTAAGTAAGACTTCACTATATCCGTACATATAACGGCATTGTTATTTATCCTTTCTAAAAGTTCACTTCAAAGCAGAGAATTCAGTCCTAATGTGTCTGTGTGTCCAGATGCAGAAGTACTTCCTTGATCTGAAGAGCAACATGCCTTCCATGTCCCCCACTGACAAGAGCTGGCCTGAAAGGCCTTATCTCTTCCTGGATGGAGTCCACACTGAGCTTCGGCGAGTCTTCCATCACTGGAGGGTTTGTCGCTTATATTCAGCCATGATTTTTTTTTCCTTTCTCATTTCATTTTTTTAGTTGTTTGTGAATAGTATCTCCTGCACACTTTTTAGATAGGAGTGTAGCAGACTCTAGTAGTATTTTGACATACTACTCTAGTAGTATGTCAACTCCTGTCAGTTATTTGTATGGTGTATACAGTAGAGAGAAATTCATCAATGAAATACATTAAAAGTCTGAAGAAACTACAATGAGTTCAGAAAGTATTCTCAACTTTAAATTTCCTTTAAATTCCTTTAAATCCTTTAAATTTTTCACTTTTTCATTTCAGCCATTTGCTAAAATTGAAAAAGTTCATTTTATTTCTCATTAATGCACACTCAGCACCCCATCTTGAGAGAAAAAAACAGAAATGTAGACATTTTCGCAAATTTATTAAAAAAGAAAACCTGAAATATCACATGGTCATAAGTATTCAGACCCTTTGCTCAGTACTGAGTAGAAGCCCCCTTTGAGCTATTACAGCCATACGTCTTCTTGGGAATGATGCAACAAGTTTTCCACACCTGGATTTGGGGATCCTCTGCCATTCTTCCTCTCCAGTTCCCTCAGGTTGGATAGTGAATGTTGGTGGACAGCCATTTTCAGGTCTCTTCAGAGATCCTCAATT
>JAOWBL010000014.1:14116981-14129898 GCA_028564865.1 Zenarchopterus dispar | reverse complement strand
AGCCCTTTGTGCTACATTTTATTGTACGAAAAGTGCTATATAAATGAAGTTTGGTTTGATTTGATTCATATATGTCTGTATGTATGTATGTATGTATATATATATATATATATATATATATATATATATATATGTGTATATATATGTATATATATACGTGTGTGTGTGTATGTATATATATGTATATATATATATATACATATATATGTATACTGTGTGTGTATATATATGTGTGTGTGTGTATATTTATTTATATATAATTGTGATAAACAAAATGTGTATCCAGATTGATACACAGAAGCAGGTTAAAAGTGAAAATGATTTATGTCACGTCAGTTAGGTTCAAGGCACAAAGTTCCAAACAACAAAGCCTTTTCAAATACATTGGAAACCCTAGTAGGCGAATGCTGCACAGAGAAAAGTGCACAAATAAACATGTGCTGCACATAGACATGAGTATATAATACACATTTTCTAACTTTAAATGAGGATAAACAGAAGGGTAAAACAATCACAGCTCTTAATTCACAAGGGCACAAAACGGTGTTTCCCATTATAAACCCCACTACCAGAGCAGCACACAGTTCATTAGTTTGACATTCACATAGGGGTATGGCATCAGTTCGCCATGCCCTTGTGTGCTTCTGCTAGACTGCTAACTAGACTGAAGGATAGGATGGGCTTCATAAAGTTTGAAGTCCAGATGATTGCAGGAATGGGTAGATGGAACAGAGCCCCTCCAACAATGTCTTCAGGTCCCAACATGGAGTCAAAGTGAAGAACAGGCACTTGAACTCAACCAATCAGGGATGGGAAACCACACAGCAATATTTTCCTTCCTAACTGCCACAATCAATACAAAGCTACCAATACCTTGAGTCAAGTGCAGATTCAGGGCCATAGCATTCCTCCCCTTAAATTGTAAACCAATGGGTTTTGCGTAAAATGACATTTATTACACACACACAATTTAAATAGAATTAACCTGAACAGTTCCCACACGAAAATCACCAAAGGCCGTACAAGTAACTGGAGGTTGTATTTTTTTTCTCCCCCGCAAACTAAACTAACAACACTCTTAGTAAGCTTAACCCTCATCATGGAACCACACAGCAGCATTTTCCTTTCTGATTGCCACAATCTATACAAAACTCTCAGTATCTTGAATTAAGTGCAGACTCAGGGCCACAGTAGCATTGTTATGTCAAACTCTGCATTAGAGTCTATTATGGGCATGTGTTAAACTAGCAGACGAGGGTTATAATTTTTTTTTCACTTCACATTTTCACTTTCACATCAATAATCTTTCAAAAAATCCCTTGTAGATTTATTTTTTTTCTTTAAATTTGCATTATTTTGTTGATCTCCCTAAATTTTCTCACTTTATGTTTGATATTTCTCAAATGGATAAAAGAAAAAGTAAGAAAAAAAGAAAAACAGAAATCTGTCACAAGAGAACAAACTGAGATGTTTAGCCGTCAAAGCTGAACTCCAAGGAGAGTACTGTATTGTTATGTGATCTGGAGCCAACTGCAGCAAAATTAGAAAGTTATGAAAATTGAGTTATCTCTCAGTGGCCCAAAAATAACTGCAGCATGGTTGTGAACATCAGCCTGACAGTTGCTCCACACTTTACTGTCCATTCTCTCTAAACCACCTTGCCCTCTCAATTTCTCTGTATGCTTTCTCTCATCGTGTCCCCCTCGCTGCTGGATGAGTGTGTTTTGTTAGGGAGGGCTGATTCTTCATACTTGGCTGAGGCTTTATGGACAATAAAGATCTGATTTCAAAGTCCAGCAGGGTGTTGGGCCTGGGGTCTTGGCTCCGCTTTAGTTGCCTGCTGGGAGGAGACACTGCACAGCCCCTAACCAGATGGCCTTCAGCCCACATACAGTAGATCCATATTGTTCATGATGTGTATTGTTGAAACTCTTATTCAAAAATGGTTCTATTCCCAACCACCACAGTTACTGAGAAAATTACTTAGCATTGGTGTTTTGGTACAAAGGCATACAGACTGGATGTCTTTGCTTTTGTACTTATATTGCTTTTGTAAGTAAAGGACAAACAACATGCAAAGAAGTTTAAAATGTTTTAAAAGCTCAGGGTGACATACAAATTCAATACAGATCTTATCTGTTTTCAATAAGCTGAAACCAGGTCACAGCCTGCTCAGTTACATATAATTTCCAAATCATATAGTAAACTTTTGGATCAATGGGTCAGCAGTGCTGTTTTGATCCTCTTCTCTTCATGTTAGTTTTGCAACAAGGGCTATGTTGTCCTCCAAGACACCTCAGCAGAGCAGAGGCTCGCCAAGACAGGAGCACTGACTAGGGTTCTCAAGCTTAACTCAGCATATTCTCTCAGCCTTTCGCCTTCCCGTGGACTGCAGACATCTTGCTTGTTACTCCCCCGCTGTTTCATCTTAATCACACAGCTCAGAGTAGAGATATGTGACATGTCCCTTCAGCATTTTTAAAACTGTGGAGACTTAGGTCAGTGCTGTAAAGGAGAACGCCCTGATAGATATGGGAGCTTTACTAGGAGCTGCCAGCAGTGCATTTTTTAGTCATTACATTAAACTTATAATGCGTGTCTCTTTTGTTTTTAACATGATATTTTACTTTAGAGGAAGAAAAGAACTGGGGGTGGGGGTGACAAGGGTTTGGTAGAAGCAATGTGAAAGCACCATCTCTCACCTCAGCTAGTGCTTCAAAGTCAGACACTGGTAATTTCTTGAAGTTATCAAGTAGCCTGTATTCAATGACTAGCAAAACATTTTCAGCTGAATATAAATTTGATGTTTTCCTGGGATCATTTTAATCCAGGTTAGAGCTCCTACTCCCATAGACATCAATTATGTTTGGCCTAATCTATAATGACCAGGCACATGATGTCACGCAGGTTTTATTAAAACACACACACACACACACTTAAATGTTAATGATTGGGTCACTTGCAGTTGAGTTAGTTAAAATTAAAAAAAAATTAAATGTACTTTTTTTCAAATATCACTCTATCTATCTATCTATCTATCTGTCTCTCTATATCTATCTCTATCTCTATCTCTCTCTCTCTCTCTATATATATATATATATATATATATATATATTCCAATATCAATATATTTCAAATGTATTTTTTCAAATATCAAATAGACAAATATTCCATTGTCTATTTTTGCAGCTTTTTGCAACTAATCATGAAGCAGCTGAGCTGCAGGGATGAGAATCAGCGGGTCCAATTCTAATGCTTCTTGATCCCCCCCCCCAAAAAAAAGAAGGGGGAGTGGCCCTCTCCAGGTTGGGAGTGAGATGCTCCTCCAAGAATAGGACATCAAGTACTGAGCTCTTGTTCAAAACTGGGGGAAGAATGGAGTGAGACATGTGGACTGATGTGGTGTCTAATTTAATACAAACTCTCTGCTATTCTGCTCTGGTGAAGAAAGAGCTGAACAGACAGGCAAGGCTCTCTGTTTATCGGAATATGAATATTCCTACACTCACCTATAATCACTAACAGTGGATAGTAATTTTAAAAAAAAGATGATTGCATGTTCAAGCTGTTTAAATAGAGATAATGCTCTTTCTCCATCAAAAGAAGCCATATGAGGTTCTTCAGTTCTTGGTTAGGATGCCTCCTGGACATCACACTGGAGTGGTACTTTTTGTATATCTTCAAGCAGGAGAACCCCTTTAGTTAGACCAAGTTAAAGCTCCCCTCAGTATTCCCCTGGAGGAAATGAAGAAGGGAGCTGTGGGGAAGGTGGTCTGGATCTGTCTGCTTTGATTGCTGGCCGTGTGACACAAACTAAAATGAAAAAAAGTGGACTAATGGTTGAATGGGCAAATAGACTAATGGTGGATAAGATAAGATAAGATAAGATATGCTTTATTGATCCCCCAGGGGGGAAATTCCAGTGTCACAGCAGCAACCAATATAAATAGAAAGAACAATTATGCAATAGCAAACAATGAAAAAAGAAAAAGAATGGATGGACTACTGAAAACTACTCAGTAAATAATTGAGACAAATAACACACATTGGTTCCCATTTTAGATGTTTTTGTTTTTAAATCACCACACTATTTTTTTTTCTCCTGCATCATTACTAGGCCAGGATTTCAGTTTGCACAACATGGTGGTTAATGGCAAAATTAACACTCGACCAAAATCATTCAGATTCAGATGCACCATTCTAGCATTTTCACTATGAGTATGCTCTTATGGTAGCATATAATATTGTATTGGTGAACTCTTCATAAGCTTATCTGTGCAGAAAAATGAACAAAAAAAATCACTTGCTAGAACATGTGGTTTTCCCTTTGGTCTGTCATTAATTGAACTTAAGAACCTAGGTCTGGATTATTAAGTGTTGCCTCCCACAATTCTCCACCTAGAAAAGCTAACAGGCCTAACCCCTATCTTGCCACACCTATCATACTCACGCTAGACACACATTCCCCCTCTGACACTGGATTCATCTGGGCGTGAAAAAGATTCCTATAGCTTGCCAGAATGCACCACCTATCTCTAGATGGGATTCTTTCACCCTCTTTTTCCCCCTTTACCCTGTCTGTGTGCCACACACGCGCCCTCTTTTTTTTTTTTAAATTTAACTAGAAATCCAGAAAATACATTCCCAGGCGATTATAATCAAAAATGATTAGAAATCCCATTTGGGGATAGTATTTTTTTTTATTTTTTATTTTTTTTGACAGCTTGAATTAGATCTAAATCAGAAACACATGATGGCCCTAACCTTTTTAAAATAAACCACAGTCATCTCTGGAATCCCCAGGAGAAAGGCATGTTCATGAAATTCCTTCATAACTGGCACACACACACACACACACACACACACACACACACATACACACACACACACACAGATATATGCACTTACACATTCCGAGAGTGTGAGTGAGGTTGTTGTATAAAATATTAATACCTCTAGCTACCACATGATTTTACATGTCTAGAGCAGAAAGTTTGTATTCTACAAGGGAGAAACTGAGTTTCAAAATTATGATCTTGTTGCAGCAAGCAACCAAAGTAAGGTCCGGGTGCTATCTGTTATTAAAAACTCCATCAGTTGGTGTTATAAAAATATGCACTGTATTCTCTCTCTTGCAGATTGTGCACAGTGTAAAAGCTGCAGCTCTATTATACTTGGGCATACATTATTTGAATAATAAAGCTCCAGATAAAATTTGCAACTCTTAAAGGTAATAAAGCACTTAACTAATCTGAAACCTTGACTCATTTCATCCATTTGATTGGTTGTGTATTGACATCTACCCCAGTAAGATGGACACAGAAATAGTCTTGTAAGTCCCTGCTGACTTAGCTTAAAACTTACCCTAACTTTCTTCCCTCTTAGTGCCAACCTTTTTGTTCATTGTGATGGTTGGTCCAGCTACTCTGGACTACAGTTAAAACAGTATTCCATGAAGAAAGACTGGAATTGGTTTGCAAATTCTTCTTTTCACAGATAATGATATTATTAAATTATTCAAGGAATATGAAGAGATTTCAGTATGTAAAGAGCAGGGATGCAAGCCGAAGTTGAACACCCATGATCACCAATCCCTGAAATTTCCTTCCACTGCATCAAGAATATTCACTGAACAACAGTTGATATAAGCACATGGAAAACCTTTGTCAGGCACTGTAATATGGAATTACATTCACAAATGTCACTTAAAAATTTACTGTGCAACAAAGGACCCTTATGCTAACCTGCTAACCTCATCCAGAGGCAATGTGAATGGCTCTGTGCTTAGAGGGAGCAACTGAATTGGATCATCGCACAATGGAAACAAGTATTGTAATCAGACAAATGAGTATTCCAGATGAATTGGGTGCTGTGAAGTCTGAAAAAAAGATGAAAAAGACCATCCAGATGGTTATCAGTAATGAGACCAAAAGTCAGGGTTTGTGTGGTCCTATCAGTACTTTTGACATAGCTCATTTACACTTCTGTGATGGCATCATTAATGCTTAAGAGCACACTCAAATTTTAGGGAAACATATATTTCCCTCAGGACCATATTTTTTTTCCAATAGTGTTCATGTATTTTTCAACAACACAAAGCAAAACAAGTTTCTGCACACATTACAACATGGATAAGGAAGAAGAGGGTATGGCTCATGGCCTGCCTGCAGTCCTGACCTGTCTCCAATTAAGAATGTAAGGAAAATTTTAAACAAAGAAGATGACAAAAAAAAAAAAAAAACATGTGTGAGTGTCTGTGTGTGTGTGTGTGAGAGAGAGAGAGATTGTTCTGGTTGCACATAAACAGTTTTTGGTCACTAAATGCTACTTTCTTAAGAAAACATGGTCCAAGGTGAAGATACAAAGCATGCTCCTCTGGTGCAGTAAAAGCATATACTATTAAAGCAGTTGCTTTTGTCCTATTTGTTTTTGACTGTCAAAGACCTCACAAACCTCAAGATACAGAGAACTGGTGTCAGTGCCCAGAAATTACACAAATATGTCTCACCTGAACCATTGTTCTGTACACCCACCACATAGCCAGTCACTTTGAGAACTACTGGGTTACTAGTAGTCATTCTCTCTGTTTCGTCTTTGCCTATCTGAAGTGTAATTAGTCAACCTGAAACTTGCAAGTATGATGCTGACCTTGAGGGAGTAACACATTTGGGGCTCAGGGCCTCCTGCTTTTCTTTTGGTGAGAGTTAAGATAAATGCTTAGTGAGCTTTGATGTGTTTTATTAGAATATGACAGATCTGAGTTTAAGTTGTTGGATTTGATCCAAAAGGAACATCAAATTGTTATATTGTATTATTATGGAAACATTAATTAAAAGTTAAAGAGAAAAGAGTGAAAAATTAAAAGTGAAAAGAGAAAAAAGTATATCATATAATTAATCCAAAAGATGTACCCTTCAATGACTCACAAAGTATTGTGTATTGTATAGTCTTGTATATTGTATAGTACTGTAAGACATTATTGTTGTGGGTAGTAAAAAAAACTCTTTGCGACCAATTTTGTCATTGCAACAGAGCTGTAGAAGCCTTCATTTTGATATACTCCATAGATTTGCTTGTTAATTGTCCAGAGGGTATGTAACATTGTCCATCAACTCCAACAACCTGAGCAACAATCATATGAGCTGAAAGGTGCTTAAAATGTCTTCAGCATGAATCACCTGTTAGCTTGTCCAAGTTCATTAAGACATGTGAACAGAGCCAATAAACTACAAATCTTATTGAATTGGTTCAATTTCAGCACCTACTTCAACATCTTCCTCTTCTACTGCATTCAAACACACTGCATACCTTCACTTTATCCACAGGATCCCTGTGAAACCTCAGCTGTCTCATCTTGCACTTCAGCAATGTATCTAAGTTGTTTTCCATGGCTCTGCCTATCTACATCAGAAGATGCTGGGACCCAGCTCAGCTAAGCATGGAGAAGGTTCCAGTGCTGCGGAAGACATCCTGCTTTGTTCTAGTACAAAAAAAATGGCATCCATCTCTCTTCAATGTCTATAGACCTATTAGCCTAACATTATATATCATGAAAATTCTGGAGAGACCTTTATTTGTCCACCTAAGCAGACAAACAGAACCCACTGCAGTTTAAAATTGAGGAGTTGGAGAGAAGTCATCATAGACTTGCTTCAACAAATCCACAGTCATAATGACAGAGCAGGTACTACTGTGTGGATCATATTCCTTGATTTCTCCAGTGCATTTAACACAGTTTAGTCTACATTACTTTCTAAGAAACTGCAAAAGACACAGGTGGATACCTCTGGATTACTGACTACCTGACAAACAACGGTTTATGGGACGGAAGAATTGTTTTTCTGACTCTACTGTCACCATTTCTCTTCTCTTTATACACCTCAGCTGTGGTGTGTATCATTGGATGATGGCAGACAGAGAACTGAGAGCTGGCGGACCGCTTTGTGGCATGGTGTATGAACAATTATCTAATCTTGAATGCAAACAATGCAAAAGAGATCTAATCCACCACTTACACATCCCACAACTGAAGAGTCATCTGAGCATTTCTGCAAATGACAAAACATTTAGTTGTCCCTAAGTCTGGGGACTTGAGAAATGGTGGGAGTACATGCAGCTTCTCAAACACACAACACTTCAGCTTCCATCGTCTTGGTTGTGATGCTGTATGGTTTTTGCCTCTAGCATTACTGTGAGCGACCTTGGAGTTACTTTTATTCAATATTTGCACTTTAAATCACATGTAGAACAAGTTTCTGGAGCTGCTTTCCTCCTTGTGGTTCTTGAAGTTTCCAAAAGTAAAATGACAGACAGAGCCTTCTGTGATCAGTCTCCTCTCTTGTAAAACTAGCCTCCAGTTAGTTTGTGATTCAGACTCCCTCTCCGTCTTTGTGCAAAGGCTTAAAATGTCCTTTTTGATTAAGCTTACAGTTAGGGTTGTCTCAGGTGCCCTGAACCAACATTTAAGTCATGCTGGCATAAGCAGGGGCGAACATCACTTTTTTTGTTATGGTTCTTGAGGGGACACTTGAAAATGGTGCCTGGTACTCATTCTTCATATAGTGCCTATTCCTCCTGAACTCTCACTCCACTTTCTTCATCACTCCACCATGGTAGATGATAATGTAGGACTGCTTCTTTCTCTCTGGTTAAGCCTTTTGCTGTTTGCATTCACAAGAACAGCGGCCTGTGGGCCATGGGTCTCAGTCGTCTTCTTTGACAAGTAAATGCACATCAGAGATGAGAGGTAAAAGTCTGACTGATGGGATCTCTATTTGCTTTTGATTTTACTGAGATGAGAAAATCCCCTCTTGCATTCAGTACTACTTAGTGGCAGTATGAGTGAAAACACAAGGACGTTTTGAATGTTGGTGAAGATATGTGGAGTGGCAGGAATTTTCCAGCTTGCTTCAAATTCAACCATTCTCACAGAGTGGAGTCATTATCAACCAACAAACGGGGCTCATTTTTCTTAATTATATCAAAAAGTGTTGTAAATGCAAGGCCTTTACAGTTTTGGCAACACAAAAGTGACACCAAGTGGAAGGATCAAACATTAAAAAGTGACAATGCAACTTGAGAATTTCCAGTGAGATTGCTCAACAAATCAGTCTTGCGCTGGTCTTCACCAGCATTCGAAACAATGTCTTTCTTGTTCTTGTCCTCACTGTCAAGCAGAAGTGTCCACTGTTCAACAGCTACCATGAGCTCATCTTTGCATTCACCAACAGTCCAAGCCTCTATAGCTGGAAGCTAAGGGAGGTGAACTGTAAAATGTTTCCAGTGTCCAACATGTTGGCCAAGTAACACTGAAAACACGTGTTTTAATTTGCTCTCGTCCCATTAAATAAAAATTCAGCATGTCTCTAGTGAAGTGATTAAATGTAGCAGAATATAAAACCATGTGATCAGCTGATATGTTACAGTTCTCTAGTATGAATGATGCGTAGCACATGCACAAACAAATCCCTGATGGGCTCCATTTGATACAATTTGGGCTCCATTAAGTCAACTCTGACCTTAAGAGTAGCCCCATCTGAGCACATTGAAACCAACTTCTTTGTCCACTCATCCCCTAAATAACAGGCAAGTAAAACCTGTACAAGTCCATCCATGGTGTCCTGTGGCATTTGATTAACACCCAAGTTAATTAAAAACCAAGGAAACCTAGGTAAAATTCTCTGCCCACAAACACAATGTACGTAATGCAGATGTGTGGATGTGTGACTCTGTGTATACCTGGAGAAAGACAAACTGCACTGGGTCAAACCTGGCAGGATGCATGAGGACTATAGCCTCTGTACATACAACATGTCCTCAACCAAATGAGTTATCCAGAACATGCCCCACCCCACTCCACGCCACGAAAGAGAACTAGATTTTCTGAGAGTACAAACAAAAATCATACATCAGTTAAATTGATTTTTTTTTTCAATCTTCAGAGTTCCATCTAAATACCACAACGGAGGCTACACAAAGTCAATGTAAATCCTTTTGTTTAAAAAAAAGTTGATCCGCCAGTTTTCATGGTAAAATTGGCTGTTATTTCCAGTCAAACAGGAGTAGCGATAAAATCGCCAGAGAGAGACAAAGTAGTGATGTCCTCAGAATGCGTCACAGCCATTAATGAGTAATGATAACATCACACCAGAATGTTTTTCACAGCTGGATTAGATTTTACCAACACATGGTGTGATGTTTTTGCTATTCACTCTGTGTTTGTGAGTAATAGATGCATGCACTGCCTTGCCACTCTGTTATGTTAATTTGATTTTCTAACATGTTGCCAGTTTTATGTAGTAACTTATTTTGACTTTGAATTTGTACCTTTTTGACTGTTTTTTTTTCTTTCTATTTCATCAAGTACTCAACAGTCAGACAGTAACGATTTAATTGTTAATAGGTATTTCTTGAATTTCTGACTTGATTGTTCAGAAAAGGATAATACTGGTATGGAAATTTTACTATGCATAATTAGAAAATTCTGTGACAATTTGGATAATGTATTTCTTTTTTTAATTATGATTTTGATTTTAAGAGTCATGAATTGCATTTGTCCTTTACCTCTTTGTAGACACTATCCACGCTATTTATATATGTTTTTAGTTTTATTTCATTTGTT
Source organism: Zenarchopterus dispar (assembly GCA_028564865.1). Lineage (NCBI taxonomy): Eukaryota > Metazoa > Chordata > Actinopteri > Beloniformes > Zenarchopteridae > Zenarchopterus > Zenarchopterus dispar. The sequence continues at coordinate 14,119,277 of JAOWBL010000014.1, read as the reverse complement.
AAAACTCTGTTGCTGTTGTTTAAAACACTATTTTTAATCCTTTATAGGGCAGTCGGTAAAATACTTGAAATCTCAAAATTCCAACTTTATAGGATTATTGGAAAATATTAAAGGATCTCTATTAGCATTCTAACTTTTTTTTCCCTTTCGTGATAATCTTACTATGTAGTTCTACTGAATTTACCAACTATAGTTGCTTGCCCTGTAAAGGGTTAAGTTGGTATTTGTTATTTAGTGCCAGTAAGGAAGTCAAAGAAAAAAAGACAGATATATTCAGGATATGTAAATAGGTGATTGTAATGATTACTTGGTACATAAATCACTGAAATGTTTAAAAACCATCTTTAACACAGAAATACTGAAATAAATAGCCTTCCCTTTGCAGTGATTGTTTTTGATTGAGCAATTTAAATAATCTGGAGGAATTTTACAGTGCAAAGGTAAAGTCCACAAGTCTTACAATAATGTCTGATCACTCAGATGATTCTAGATCAAAAGCCATCATTCATCAATATCTGATATAACCATATGGACAAATGATTACTTTGGTAAACCTTTGTCATCCTTAGATACCAAAGTATATTCATTAATACCACTTCAGAGTTCACTGTGCAATAAAAAGAAGCTTCATGTTATCCTTGTTCTGAAGCATCAATATCTCCTTGGGTCAGACGCACTTGAGGTGGACCATCATGCACTCCAAATGTATATTAGAGTTCAAAACAGAAGCACCAAGCAAGTCCTAAAAGGCAGGCTCTGTCATGGCAGAGTCTTTTGTAAAGGTTATGCACATTTATAAAATGGCAACAATAATCCAGAAAAGTACACTGAGATTTTAAAGCAACATATTCTTTCTTTAACACCATATCTCATCCAAGGAAGTCCATGCATTGTCAACAAGACAAAGCAAATCTAGAATTTGTACACACTACAAAAGCATGGATAGCGAAGAACATGGTACAGGTACTGGATTGGTCTGCCTGTACTCCTGAAGTCCTGACCTGTCCTTTATAGATGGTATGTGGACAATTTAGGAAATAAACAAAAGAACAAAAATGAGAGAGACAATGACCCTATTTTATTGTGAAATGTATAACATTTGTAGAAAGAAATGGATAAAATCGCAATAGAAGGACTTCATCACTTGCATTGTCAATGTCAGAAGGCTTTTGAAGTATTCTGAGAAGGATTAACAACATTCTGGTAAAGTTTCTCTGTCCCCCTGTTGCAAGTTGGAAATGCTAAAATGGATGTAAATTAACAGACGATAACATCCATCCATCCATTTTCTATGCCTGCTGAATCCATGTACTGGGTCACGGGGGTCTCCTGGGGCCTATCCCAGTTCATTTCAGGCAAGAGGCAGGGGTACACCCTGGACAGGTTGCCAGTCCATCGCAGGGCCACATATAGAGACAGACAACCATGCACACTCACATGTATGGGTAATTTAGAGCTGGAGTACCCGGGGAGGACATGCAAACTCCACACAGAAAAGATCCTGCTGGGCTGGTAATGGAACCAGGAACCTTCTTGCTGGGAAGCAACAGTGCTAACCACTAAGAAGTCCCCAGATGATAACAAAAGACCTGAAATTGCTTGGTTTATATAGTCTGCAGAGAAAAAATATTCAACTTACATAAAAAAAATCAACATTTTTCTTTTTTATTAGCATTTTTTCATATTGTCACAAGTTTTTCTTATTTGGAGTTGTAAGAAAATATGTAAATATTTACAACTGGTTTTCAGAAGAAAAGAAAATGTGGAACTCATACACATTCTTCCACTTCTTTCACAAAACACATCCCACACACACAGAGATACACAGGGAAAAGACTATTCATTGTGATTCATCGGCATTACTGGCAGAGAAGTAACTTTATTATAACAGATCTTATCCAGTCTGCCCTGCTCCCTATTTGAAAGCTCTGCATCTTTTTTTTGTTTTGTTTTGTTTTGTTTTTGTTTTTGCTCTTTCTTCTTTGTCCAACTTGTGTCCACAGGGCTTGCAGTGCTGCTGCTTGTTTGCAGAGACAGAGCGGGCCAGCCAGATGGGTAACACGCCACACACACACACGCACATACAGATTGTCTTAGAGATAGCGGGTGCAGATGACTTTTAGATTGTTAAACACTGCCAGACATACACACAGAGACATGTGCGCGCAAACACAAATGCCCATATATATATATATATATATATATATATATATATATGGGCATATAGGGAGTTCAAAAAAGGCATGGATGTATATTGTCTGAGTTTTAGGAGTAGACATTCACTTCAGGCACCCAT
>JAOWBL010000014.1:14101722-14116881 GCA_028564865.1 Zenarchopterus dispar | reverse complement strand
ATATATATATATATATATATATATATATATATATATATATATATATATATATATATATACATACATACATACATACAGACATATATCAATCAAATCAATCACACTTTATTTGTATAGCCCTTTTCGTACAATAAAATGCAGCACAAAGTGCTTTAACAGTAAAAACAAAACCAGTCCCACCCATCCCCTTCCCCTTCCCAGATTGACCATGATCTCTGTCAATGATAAAATACAATCAAAGGTTAAAATAATAACATGTAAAATATCATTGGGCACAGAAGAATATATATATGTATATATACACATATATATGTGTGTAAAAGCACTGCTAACTGGTTGGTTTGCCATCACTAGTTTATTGGTCTAGATCTGGAGGTCCGACAGCATCTTTGCCCTTTCATTCTCCACCACCCATGGAGGTATGTCCCACCTTGCCTTTGGGACTTTCGACCCATATTCAGTGCCGATGTTTCTGTATGGTGTAACTGCCACCTGGTTTTGCTGTTCTATGTATGCTTTGCTTGTGAGTATCTTGCATTCTGCTATTGTGTGCTGAATTGCTTGTGAGGCACCTTTCCAAAGTCTGCAGCTGGGGTCTTCTCTGGTGTGATAGACCCTACCCTCTACTGCTTTTGTACTCAAGGTCTGTTCTTGTGCTGCCACTCTGTGCTGTCCTTCAGTCCCACATTTTACAGCCTTTGGTAGGATTTCTCAGTGTCAGCCACTTCTTCAGTCTGTCAATGGCACATGATGTGCAAGGGCTTCTCTGACCATGATGGTTCCTCCTCCACACCTTTTTCTGCACTGGATTTCTGGAGTCTGACACACTCACTTAGCAGCTTATCCTTAAGGGCCATCTTCTTGATTTATTCCTGTGTCTTTGTTGTTGCATTCTGGATAGTGGCTTTGACACTTACTAATCCACAGTCTCCATCTTTTTGCTTCGTGTAGAGTGTCATGGTGTTTGACTTTGCATGATATCTTCCCTGCATCATCACGAGCTTCCTTGTCATGACAACACTGGTTTCTATCACTTCCTGTGGCTAGGTTACTATCCCAGCGGAGTACCTTATTACTGGCAGGACATATGTATTGATGGCCCAGATTTTGTTCTTTCCATTCAGCTGGCTCTTCAGGATCTACCCAGCTCTTTTTAGGTACTTGGCCATTGTTGGCTTTCTTGCAGACTCCTTATAGTTGCCATTTGCTTGTGGAATCCCCACGTATTTGTAGCTGTTCTGAACAACCGATATGTTGCCCTCTTGTAGCTCAACCCCATCAGCTGTGATCATATTGTACCTCTTGGATACCATTTGACTACATTTATCCAGCTCAAATGACATTACGATATCTCTGCAGTGTATTCTTGTGAGGTGGATCAGTGAGTCGACACTGCACTCACTCTTGGCATACACCTTTATGTCATCTATGCAGATGGGGTAGTTGATCATCACTCCACTTCAGAACCAGTATCCATAGACAATGCCATAGTAACAATCATAAATGTTCCAAATATGGGTCAATATCAGCTGTAGCTGTGGTTACTTGGCAACCTGGAGGTGACCAAATCTAATTCTGAATACAAAGAACAAGTACCAGCTATTGCAAGGAAAAGATCCAAAAATACTAATTTCATGTTGATCAGAATAGGGAAGCTACTGTGCATCTGACTACTACTAACTGTAGAATGACATATTTCATTTATTAAAGAAGAGCATGTTTATGTCAAACATTTAAAAATATTCTAGCAGCAGCATTGGAATAAGATGAGATGTCCATTGGAGGTGAAAACAACAGAACAAAAATCATGTGTGGGAATGCCATATCAAAACAATAGAGCACCATTGCATGACAGTTTTATATACCATTGTCATTGCCATAGTTTCTGCTTTGCTAAATGTGTATGCCACAAAGTTAGAATGTGATGTTTTTTATTAATTAATTTTATTAATTAATCAGAGGTACATTAACTAAATAAAGTGTTTAAAAATATAATTAAAATAATGAGAAAATTAAATATAAAGATTAAATGAGTAAATAAAATTTAAAAGGCATAACTAAGAAAGGAAATGTTTTCATATTGAAAAACCAGTAATGATTTCTAAGGGCTCATTCAACTGAAAAGTTTAATGTGGTTCTGCTTTATTTTTTAAATTTAAATGAAGAGACTCATCTTTTGTCAAAAAATCTCAACAGTCAGAAAACAAAATTTTATATAAACATTACACATTCTGATATTCTGAATAAAGTTTTGTTTGCATCCAACTAAGTATGTGAAAGAACCACTGACTGTATGAAAAGAACTGGACACTGCTTCACGTTGCAACCCACAGACTATGAAGTGTTGGTTTGTGGTCTATTTTTTGGAGGGGGGACAGTTAGATAGCATCACATTAGTAGCACCCGACACTACCAAATCTCTGTCAATCAAAAAAATGGGCAAATGTGGGAATGGGCAAGCCTGGAGGCTGCCTGCAACACGCCAACCACAGTTCAGCCAATCCAAACAAACCATTTTACTTTAGCTTAGCTGATGGGAAGCAATGGTGTCATTTAATGTTACCTTACTTTCACTCTGGTCAACTTTGTCAATCTATCCTTAATTCTAATGTTGCTACCTAAACAAATGCCAGAGCTGAGGGTAAACAAGACTTCAACTGAGCACTACCAGCACCTTCAAAAAGCCCAGTGTAAGTTGTTGGCAGCTTAACTGATAACTACTCTTACATTACATTTATTCTGATCAAATTTGATGTTGGGGCCTTACAGTCCCTATGGCTTCAGCACAGCTATCTACAAACAGAAGCCCAAGCAAAATCAATTAGCCTGAACGTGTACAGGTCAACCTGGAGGGTGGCTCAGATTACTCTGGACTTTTCCACCAAGGGAGATCCAGTGGTTTGGACTGAGTGCCAAACTTAAAATTAATTTTTAGTTTCTCAACCTCCTTGGCTGCCAAGAAAGCACCGCAGTAGAGATAGATGTCCATCACAGGATTGCACAAAATCACAATCAAAAATCCTGTTTTTTTGCACTGTTCATAAATACCAGTCAACACTTGGAAATGCCAGTTGACAGCAATATGCATTCACAAACACCAACTGCAACAATCTTTATTAAGACAGACTGACATTCTTAAGAAACTCGTTTTGGAGGAAAACATTGTACTTTGTGTACCATGGTCTTCTATGCAAATTCGGAGTACATTGAAGATTCACTATCGGATTAGTTAAATGTGTTTAAAACCACAATATTCCAAGTCATTTTTTTTATACATATACACATTCTTGTGAAGTTTGGTTCAGCCACCTAAACAGTTAACCTTTACAACCTGGCACTCAGAGGGAATTTTTAGTCCAGTCTAAATGTAAAATTAAAAGTAAAATTGCAGTATAAAGTCTGGACTATGTTTTTTCTCACTTAAGGATTCATTAACAAAATAATTTAATTAAAAGAAAAACAGACTTATATGGCCTATGAGCTAGTTCTTGTAAGTAGGCCATAGTTGAACCATGTTTTTTTCCTTTATAATTGGGATTGTATGAACTTGAAATCAATTGTACTGAAACAGATTTAATCCAGTTATAACAATTTTATATTAATTGGAGTAAACCTGGATTACAGTTGGTCAACACTGGACTGTATTTAACTGGATTACACAGAGATTTATGAAATGCTTTGAGATTACTTTGGTCATGAATTGGCACTATGTTACCATCACTACAGTGTAGGAACTGCAGATATACTGTACAACCAGTTAAACTCTTGCTTGAAGAAATGAAGATGAGTCATAGTAAATGTTACTTGATCTTTACTGTGGTTCTATGCATCATTTCACACAGACGGAGTAAAAACTGTAACAAACAGAACATAAAAATTACCATCATGTTCATAACATGAGCCTTTTCTGTTTTTAATTACAAACAAAATGAAATTTTGTAAATATACATCTCAATATTAACTGAATAAGTGTGAACAAACTATGGTGAACAAACTATGGAATAATTATGACATCATGTACTCACAACACTGCTTCTGTGGCATTTACAGCTTGGATGTGTGGATGTAAAAAGCATACAGTCAGATTAGCTTGCTCCATGCACTGACTGACAGGAAAAGAGTGTAATAACGAAAATAAAAGCCTTCCCATTAAAATAAAAGCCCAACTGATGTCTTTCAAGGCAACATAGGCACTATCAAATTCAATTTGTCATGTGTCAGGAAATCTAGGACCCAAATGCAGGAGACAAGAGGCTGGAGATTCCCAAAAATTTGAAATTTTACCAAAAACACTGCAGAAACCAGGAATCCACTAACTCGGCACATCCAATGCAAACAACAATGAACTGAATAAAACAGAAACACGGCAGGAAACAGTACGGTCAAGCAGGGAACAAGGGAAAGACAAGACAACATACACAGAGACACTCAGTAGGGCTGAGGAGACACGGGTGCAAACAATCAAGGTGGACTGGGCAAGGCAAGTCCAGTTAAAACTAACCACAAGAACACTGAGTTCCAAAGTAAAACAGGAACTAATGAAATTCTAAACACCAAATCATGACAGAATTTAACTCAAATTGGTGAACTTAAATTTTGTCCCAAGTTTTCTGTGCCTTAGGCACTGCTTCCCTTTTTGAAAAAGTTTTGTGCAGCCACATACATTTATGTCACTTTGACAGATTTTTAGTCTGGTCATGCTACTTTCACCCTCCATGTTATACTACAAACTATATGAATAATTTAGTCAGTTGGTTCTAATAAATATTCATTGATATAGATTTTACTGGGGAAACGTGCTAAAACAAAACTGTATAAATACTCAAACACCAGTTCTACACTGAACTAGACTGGATTAAGCCCTGTGACTCTTTCAATATTACCTTTTATATAATTACCTTTGGCATGTAGTGATGAAGAAATCACGTAACATGTTTAACTGTTGTCAAATTTTCAGTCTACAAACTCCAGTTACTATTTTGCGATTTCATTTCTAAGATGACTGATTCAGAAACTCAGAAAATTATTTCTGAACACAGAAAGACCGTCCTAATTTTAGTTTGTCCAATCAAAGTGATGAAAAAAAATTAAAGACATGACAGAAAACAGACACAACTACAACTGGGATTTTTTAAAATTTATTTTTTCAACATAAAAATGCTTTTAAATCTTTATCAAGGTTTGCATCTAAATAGATAAATAAAAAACAAAGTATTTCAGATATCTTTGTTAAATCCCAAGTTGTCCTCCACCATATTGCCAGGCATTACCACACCCACAATCACCTCAATAGCTGTCACCTTTTGGACACACCCGGGATGTTATTTAGCTCTGCCAAGGCCTCCAAACCGTTTGCCACCTCAACAAGGAGAAGCTCTCCACTGAATACTTTCTGTGGAAGATGAGCCATATCCAGCTCAGTGGGTGCTTTACAAATGTATGTTACTTGTATTAATGTTTATTTAGCAATAGAGATGTGATATTATTATATTCACTTTGTTTCTGTAACCTATTATTTCAGATGAACTCACCACTAAGCTATCCATTCCAGGTAGCATATAAAATAAACTGGTAAAAGTGGAAGTCTGGGATCCTCTGTTTAAATGTGCACACCACATGAGATGTTCAATCTTCCAACCTAACCCATCGGTGAAGTAGTTTCTACAATATTTGTGTATGACATTTACTCTTCTAACAAAACATTACACAAAAATATGATCCTTTGAATTTGTCTAATTTTAAAAAGTAACTAGCAGTTTTGGTATACTACTTTCATCTGTTCATTCTTTAACTTTTGATTATCCCAGCGACCAGCAATTTGAGCCATCTAAACAGAGAGGCTCAGATCTCCCTTTCCCCATTGAGTTCCTCCAGCTTTTCTGGTGGGATACCAAGGGGTCCAGAGGCAGTGGAGAGATCTCCAGCATGTTTTGAGTTTGCCATGAGGCATCTCAGTTTGGACATTCCTCAAAAATTTTCAGTGAAGTGTCCAGAAAGCATCCTAACTTGTCTGATTTACCTTGGTAGCTACACTGTGCAGAAAAGCCAGTTAAAGTGGTTCAGGTGTCTGGTTTGAATACCTTCTGGATGTGTCCATTGTTAGAATTCCACCTCATCCCCAGCTCCACCTGTAAACTCAGATTCTCTGAAAGTGGGGATTCAGTTGTTTTTTTTGTGGTTTTTTTTTTTTTTTTTTTTTTTTGCCTTCTCAGTACAATGTTTTGATGTATGCTCAACCCTGGAGAACCCATGGGGTCAAATTTGACCACCTTTTTTTAGTTCATAATTTATCAAAGAAGAAAAGGGTTGTTGGGTTCTCCAGGGTTAAAAAGGGGGGATTTCTTACTTTGGAGCATGGAAAAGTGTTTTCTCAAACAATACAATAATTACTGTTCTTGTCTTACTGAAATCACAAGCCAATGATTGGAATTTCTTTACTATCCTGTATACATTCTCCTTTCAATAAAAAATTATATTGACAACTGGTATGTGACAGAGTTGAACACTTTTTTTTTGTGTTGCCTGTGATTAAGTGAATATTACTAACTTATCCCTGCTTTCAGTGTTTCTCATTTTCATGGGTAAAGTAAACTGAAATTAACTAGTAAAGGGCATGAGTAAAACTGCAACTTTGGAACATTGAACCATATGCAAGGACAGATTAACTTCAGAAGTTGAAAAGCGCATATTTGACACCACCCAACCTTTTTACAGGGATAATAGCAGAAAAGACAAGACATGGAGAGGACTATATATTTAACATCTTAAAAGAAGTAGATTGCCACACATAGTCACTATTTGACATCATGGTATGAACCACAATCAACATGGACCGCAGAAAGCAAAGTTGTATGGAAGAGAAAGATGCGAGTAGCAGTCCGTACTATTATCCAACCCCTTACAGTTTGGGTGATAAACTAGATTGGCAGGGATTAGCACATCTTTAGTTCTATTATAAGATACAGTTTGCAAGGTTGCATACTGGAATTTTTTCCACAAGTAGCTATCCAGGTATTTTCTGCATTCTGTAGATTTTATATAAATTTACATGTTACATTTACTATGATTTATATCTGGTATTTAATTGCATGTGCAACATAGAGATGGAAAAATAAGAACAGAATGGAAATATATGCATAAAAATACATAGATAAAAAAAGTACTCACCTTTTCTTACCCACTGTATTTGTAAAAGGGTATTGTGTAGAGAGAATTGAATTTGTGCACCCCATGCATTCTTCCATTCATATACATATTTTAGATCTCTCTGAGTCTAGTATGTTGAAACTAAGAATAGGCTACAAAATTTTACATCAAACAAAGCTGATAGATTCACAAAAATTTCTATGACATGTTCTCTCCGTGCTTGTGTGGGTTTTCTCCGGGTACTCCGGTTTCCTCCCACAGTCCAAAAACATGTATGTGAGGTTGATCGGGAACTCTAAATTGCCTGTAGGTGTGAGTGTGAGAGTGAGTGGTTGTTCGCTTTATATGTGGCCCTGCGATGGACTGGCGATCTGTCCAGGGTGTACCCCTGCCTATTGCCTGCTATGGGCTGGGATTGGCTCCAGCAGACACCCGTGACCCAGACATAGATTCAGCGGCACAGAAAATGGATGGATGGATGGATGGTATGATCATACACTCTTAGACTTGGACTTCAGTGACACATTTTGGTCACATTTTGATATGTGATAACCCCATAACTGAATAGAACTGTTACTTGTGTGTGACTGAGTTGCAGCGATAAGAGTAAACAGGAGAGCAATTGTAGCCAAATCGTTCATTGTAGTGCAGTCTTTTGTCAAATTAGCATTTTTAGAAGTTTGATGAAGGAATTTTTTTCCCAAAATATCATCAATATTTACGGTGACTAAAATTTCACCAAGAAAGAGCAGAAGAGGGAGCCAGAGGATATGTATGTATAAATAAAATAATAATAATAATAATAAAGGAGATTCCTGCCACAAAATCACAGAATTCTAAGGATGTGCTTTCAACATGGATTAAAATAATTCATAAATAAAACTGGCAATGGCATCACACATTTGTTTGCATTATTCAGGTACTTTCAGTAGTTTTTCTTAACATCTTTATATTAGCAAAAATATTAAATGTTGTCTTTACCAACAGTTAAATTTCATTTTCACCCAAAAAGGTGCAGAGACATTGTGCAAAGGCAAAGTACCTAGTCATATATTATGTATTAGAAAAATTGCTTTCTAGCTTTCTACGTAATACTAATGGCTGCTGTACCAATATACATTAAATACAGCAGAGAAATGCAGTATGAAAAGATTTTGAATGCAAAAGCATTTAAACCATTTTGCAAGGTATCCCCACCAACTTGTAAACGGGCACCACAACCAGGGCCGGTTCCTGGCTTGAACCCTCTCTGCAGTTCTTTAGGACCACAGCTGCTATGGTGGGCCACATGACCAAAAGGGTCCCAACTGGGGTTGAGTTCAATTTGTTTAACACATCAATATATTCCACAAAACCATTTCTTTATGAAAATGAATTCAAATTACATTTTTAATTTCCAAAGAAAGTAAAAGATTTTTTGATAAATTATTCATCTATCTCTATTATATATGTCTGTTCATTCAGTTGTAAGAAAGGTGCATGATTTGGTGTTTCCACTTGGAGTGTTTTTTAGGACACAAACAAAATCCTGTTTAGGGCCACCAAAATCATGGGGCCAGTCTGTATTACAGCAAAGGCTTCTTGAAACCTCTGTAGTTTCTGTGTTGGGTAATGGAATGAAGATCCTTAATGAAAGACAGTTGTACTTGTCTGGGTGAGTTTGCCTTTGTTGCACTTGTGATTAATCGCAGCACTGCTGTGGAACGTAGGCGGGTGACACAGCTTTTATGTGCGACCACAGTACAGTGGTATTGAATTTCAGTGGATATGCCCTTGGCGAGATAGGTGATAATAAACCCTCCTGTCCCTACTGTTGAAGCACACACACACACACACACACACACGCATGCATGCACACACACACACACACAGAGACACACACACACACACTGTACACTTTTTGATGCTGAACACAACTTCTTCTATAAAGTACTATAATCAGTAAAGAGTGATTTCTTTGTACATGAAAAAGTTGCTTGAAACAACTTTTTGATCACTAACAGATGATGGTTAATCTGAAAACAGACAAGACACACACATCCTTCCAACATGTTAAAGAGCACAGCAGTACCGTCACATCTGTACTGACGTCAGTTCATAGGGAAACTCTGATTTCAGGTAGTGTGTGTATCCGTGTGTGTGTCCAATCTCTGCTCTCGGCAGGGATTCTTCAAAAACAAAATCTAGTTTCTTTCTCTCTCTATAAGTGTCAGAAGCGACGTCATTCTAATGTGGAAGAAGGCGAGCTCACTTTTCCTGCCTTTTCAATCGTTAGCTGAGAGTGCGCAGCGGAGACGCCTCTACCTGCAGCCGGTGGGATCCGCAAATGGTTCGCGCGTCTTCATCAGCGCGTCACTTCAGAGCGCGGAGCAAGAGACCAAATTCCTCCTGCGCCAGGAGACACTTTCATACCTTAAGCGTAGCTGTGCTTCTTCTCTTTGCCATCTTTATTTGCTACAAATGAAATCTGATTTTGGGAAAACTTAGGAGACAGCCTAACCCTTACACCGAGGCGGCGCCGGAGTTTTTCGTGTGCAGCCACATAAGACTTTGCTGTTGTCTTATTTTCTCTTTCCTTCCCAGACGACTTTGAAAGCATGCAGTGTGCGCTACAGATGGAGCACGACGACAATGAAGAGGTTAACCACACCTTTGGAAGCGGACATCTCTTCACTAGCCACTTGACCAACATTGTTGCGCATTAAGATGCGCCCTACTGAAGAGCAGTCGGACTGTTGCGCTCTCGTTGTCAGACTATCTCAAGCAAACTGATTCCTTGCCGCCAGAAAGTTCCTAAAACTCCTATGTATTCAAGGAATAACCACGCTCAGTGCTGGTTGAGGTCGTTGCATTAAACTTTGCAGGGGAATCCCCTTGAGGATTTGCAGCCTTCAACATGACTGTTCGCCTTTCCCGGATCCAGCTGGCCCTCTTCTTTATCTCGCTCTGTCCGCTCAATATCATCGGGCTCTGGTGGTGAGTTACCACGTGTTTTGTGTGTCTCTTTGTCGTGACAAACATGAATTATAATCATCACCATAGAAGTGTTTTGTGATAAACCAAAGATTGTTGGTCTTTTTAAAGTATTTGCCAGCTCCACCATCACTCAGGATTATATCACCGGCTCTCACAAAAAATGCGCATTCCCCTTTTACACCAGGTTGAATCTGTTTTCTGACGATTTATTTTTGATAAACTCATTTTGATTGTTGTGTCAAACAAATTACAGAGTGACAGAATCAAAGTGAAAGCAAAAATAAAACCAGAAGCCTAAAAAACGCCAACTTAAAGATAGTTCAAAGACTAAGAGAATGATCTAGTTGAGGAGAGAAACACATTGAAACAGGAGGTGTGTGTGTATGTGTTTGTTGATTGCCTGAAGTAAGTGAGAGGACAAGAGTTGGGTGGAGGTGGTGGTAGTGGTGCGTGTGTGTCTTTGTGAGAGTGTGTGTGTCGAGGGAGCTCAGGGTGAGGAATGTCAGGTGGCCCTCTAGGCGGTGGATATGTCATCATAAAACAATCCATACAGGCTCAGCTTCGAAAGGTGTCTGACAGTCCAACAGACAGACGGGTCCAGCAGATGTGCCGATAACATCTTTTCTGTTCACATGGGTTTCTGTCTCTCTGGTTGGTGCCTTTGCTGTCTTTAGGCACAACCTTTCATTTGAAAAAATATCCAGTGTTTTTGTCCTCATCTCACACGCACATGCAAACTCACACACTACTGCAGTGCTTGAAAATGAAGCTTTGTGGTTTTGTTCTATTGAATCCTCCCACTGTTCATTCACAGCAAAGTCAAGGTCAATGTGGGATGTAGAGTCAGGGAGGCTTTGTAAATCCGTGTGCTGGTAGACTGGCAGATGGCTTCTCTCAAATAAGTCTTTTTGACTTCACTTACTGCTTAAATGGAAACCTGTGGGGATCATTTGAATTGATAAGAATGAAACGTATTCAGAAAAGACATTGTTTAGTACAAGCACTCCACCAGTGGAATGAATACTTGAGCCTTACTGGTAAAACTGGTACTGAACAGCCTAAGGAGTCAAGCTTGAGGTAACACTGAACAGGAAGATATATTTTTTTATGTAAAATATCAGTTTAATTTAATTTGGAAGAACATTTGCTTATCTTCAGGAAGTGTAATCTAACTCTTGCAGACGGCCATCCTTACTGTGAGCAACAAAACAAAACAAACAACAACAAAAACAAAACCCACCCAAATTAACTCTGGATGCCCATCCCTGTTGTCTCTTGAGACAGAGCTGCAGAGCTTCATTATTGCAGAGGCAAGAGACTCATAAATGTAATGACAAAAAAAGACAATGAGAGAGTGAATGGGATGAGTACAACTGCACAAAATGCATTATGCAAATATTCTGCCACTTAAGGGGAAAAAAAATACGTGATCCAAACATGTTTTTTGTGCATAGAGAAATGAGCACATTGGTCAAATTGTATATTATCTTGGCCTTCTGAGAGCAAAATCATTTTCTTTTCAGTGCATGGAAAATAGTATTTCCAAACAACTATGAACTTAGTGTGTCCAAACTCTGAAATTGCAATTGTGGCTCTATGTCACCGCTATGACTTAGTGCTGTTATACCTCAATCTGTGCATCAGGTAAAACCACCTGAAGAAGAGAAATGTGGTTCTAAAATGGGAGAATGGAAAATCATATTACCTCAAATTTACAGTTAATATATCAGGACTGAAAGTATGATGTGTTCACAAGATGCCTGTGATGGGGAGACCTGGAGTATGATTGAGGATCAGAGTCAGAGAAGACTCAAGACAAAAGTAGTTTAAGAAAGATTAATGCATGAAGTCTCAAGTTTAGGCTATAAGATTTTAACATTTTGTTAATCTCTTCTGATAAAAACAACAAAAACAAACAAACAAATCAGATCAAGTGGATTTTGCTCTTAGTGGTGAAAGACATTTAGTTGGTTCATAGAGCTTTTTTTTTTTTTTTTGTGGTGGACAATCATCCACAAAACCCCAGACTAGATATAAAATGGCCTGAGAAAACTGTTTGCCATGAAGCAGCAGAGGAAAAGAGGGAAAAAAAACAGATCACAGAGGGTTAGGGTTAAGTAAAAATTGTGACAGTTACTAGATGTACTGTGCATGCAACGAAATTGTGTTGTATGTATTCATGTTAATGCAAAACTATTTGAATGGGGGGTCGGGCGGGGGGGATTCCTTTGAATTTTATGACATTTTATGAAAGGGAGTGATTATCAGATTGAACAAGGTATTAAGTTCACATGTGGGGCAGGAAGGTTTTGGGGGGTGTGGAACAACACACAACTGTCATATAGAAAACAGAAGGTAGGCATCCTTCATACTACTGAAATTTAAGCCTATTTTACAAATTGCTGACAAAAACACTTTGATAAAATAAAATAAACTGTCTGCAAATCTCAAGCATTCCCTCATCAGCATACTTTATGTGTGAGCTAGTCAGAGAAGCATCAAACAGTCTTGCAGTCACAATGTCAAGCCATCTCTAACAGCAACCGGTATTAAGTGTGTTAAATGTTTGAAGCTGACAGTCACTCCACATCAAGACTACAGACAGTGAGAGAGCAAGGCATGGCTTACTGTCACCAGGAGGAATGTAAAATTGGAAAAAGTAATAGACACTAAAAAATAATGTTATCATTTCAGCTCATAAATGTGCTCTTTTGAACAAGCTAACCAACGAGTCCAACTGAATCACAATCTTGTCTTTGGAAAGTCATGCAGGTTTATTGGAGCAAGTTAATAACTATAGTTTTAACAGGCTAAGATTGATTGCCAATTCGTCAAAATGTTTACATCATAAAACTTTATGTCCACTTGTTTGCCTGAAACACGGATAAAATAAACTATTTCCAATTTTCAACTTAAACTTAAATGATTTTTGTGTGAAAGAGACGACACAAATCAGAAGGGTACAATAACTGATTTTATACCTTTATTTGAATCTTCAGGCAACATGTGAATGTGCAGTTTTACAGCAGAGTCCAAGTCAAAAGAGAAATCTAATTGAAGTGGCCTGTTGTGTATCAAAGTCTAACTTAATTTATTTCTGCAGAGTTCATGTCAGTGTTCAATTGGCTGCACATTCAACAGAACTTGGGACATTTATTTTAAAGAAAGCTGTAGTGGATTAAGGGAATCAACACTCAGGAATCAGCTACTTCCTTTTTATCCCTAATGACATGAATTGTCATCTTGTTTCACTCATTCACTTGATCGCTGGAACACACATACACACACAGACAGTGACCGACTGTGGTGCAGCCAGGGTGAAGCCACACCTGTGGGTTGCTCTGCCAGGACAATGATTCTCTCTGTTGAAAGATGCTGGACATGCCATCATACATCACTCTTTCTCTCTCTCATGCCCATTCCTTTTCAGTGTCTCTATCTCTGTATGTCTTTTGAAGGAAAATGCCTGTCATATGGATAGGTTGTTGTTGAGGGAAGAGAGAAAGAGAGATCTGCAATGAGAGACGCAGAGTGAGAGATATGAAATGCAGGGAGATAGCTGTCCTTTCAGAGCCTCCGCTGATTAAAGTGCTCTAATCATTTGGCCTGAGAGCAGAGAGAACAGCTCAGAGGAGTGAGGAATGTCTTTGCTCTCTTATTCTAGTTTTGACTGCACTGCTCAGCATGGCCAACTTTATTTACTGTCACAGATATGAATGGGCTGTCAGCCTGCCCGAATAGTGCAACAGGTACACACGCATGTCTGCACTTATTCAGTCACACTGTATGTCAGTCCGACTACATGTCCAAACAGTGGATCCTGCTGAAACCAATTAGCATACACTTAATTCAGTTTCAGTTGGGTTTGTTTATATAATACCAATTCTGAACAAAAACGATCTTATTTTAGACAGAAAATTGACAGGTCCAGTTATCTACAGTCCAGTTTACTCCAGTTATGATCCAGTTAAGTACAATTTGTCATAAACCATTTGTAATCCAAGTCCTTACAGTTCAGTGCAGTTTAGATTCAAATAATGCCAAGTGTTAAAAGAAAAAAATGGCCCAGGTAATGGAGCCAACAGATCAGCAGTGAATCTTCACTTTAATTCAGTCCCTCATCCAAAGCAAGTACAGGGAAAAAGTAGACAGAAAAGTGCTCTATTAATAGTAAGAACCCTTTCGCAGACCACTGAAGGGCAGCAATTTGTTTTAACTCATTTTTGGGGATAAGAGGACAGGCAAGACACAACAACAGACACGAAAAGACAAGTCCAGTTACTTGCTATTGGGCAAATGTGAAAAACACAATATTAACCACAATACAAACAGCATATTAATGAATGAATAGTAAAGAAAGAAGTACAAGGAAGGTACCTTGAGTCTCATGAGAGGACCCCAACAACCTTGGCCTATAGCAGCACAATGAAGGTTTAAAGTCTAACAGTTTAAAGTTTCATGCTTTGGTGCCATCCATTTTCTTGACCCGTTGTTCCATTTCTGGGTCACGGCCTATCCCAGCCCATCACAGGTGAAAGGCAGGGGTACACCCTGGACAGGTTGCCAGTCCATCGCAGGGCCACTTTGGTGCCATGTACAAGTAAAATATCACTGCTACCGAATAGTGGCAGTGATATTTAAACAAATAGTGCAAGTTAAACAATATTTTCACTTAAGGAAAAAAAAATATTGCAAATAAAATGCAATACTAAAATAAAATGTAGATAAATAATAAATAGATATGTAAATAAAAATAAATATGGAAGTAAAAATTAAACTGCAGAGATGGATACATGTAAAGAAAGAAATAAAACAATTAAAAGGGAAATAAACATAGACCTATCAAGAACACTGTGTCACTAGTACATCAGATTGCTAATATACATGTGTTCTGTGCCATCCATCCATCCATCCATTTTCTTCTGCTTATTCATGGTTGGGTTGAGGGGGCAGTAACCTAAGCAGGGAGACCCAGACTTCCTTCTCCCCAGCCACTTCATCCAGCTCATCTGGGGGGATCCCAAGGCGTTCCCAGGC
>JAOWBL010000014.1:14087014-14101622 GCA_028564865.1 Zenarchopterus dispar | reverse complement strand
GATGATATACTCTTATTCTTTTTCTATGAGCTTTTGAAGGAGACACTTTTTGAGATCAAAGAATTAGTAAAATCTTGACCAAAAAATGTAGCAGATGTTTTAACTTTTAGTCCATTGGTGCGTCAACAAAATATATCAAATACAGCACAGTTGCATGCTTGGAGGATGGCTCCATCATCTGTTATTGTTAGAGGAAATTGAAGAAATATTGAGAATTTTATTTTATTCTTAATTGCTTTTTGTAGTTGCGGGTTGCTGTTAGAGTGCATCTCTAAATATGAAATAGAAATAACTGAAGGCATAATTTCTTACAGTGTAGTTAGAAACTAACTTGTTAGTTGTAATAGTTATTGTATTAATCTTCTTTTCCCCTTTTTTTCCTTGTTGGTTAAATGTTGCCATTGAAGGATTTTCAATAAAAACAGATACTATTTCTTTTGGATATCAAATAAAAGTTAACTGCTACATGTTTTATTTTTTAAATTTGCTTCATCATTTCATGTAATGTTTTAGTCCAAAATCTGTTTTATAATGAATACCAATTAGTTTAACTTATCCTTTTATATTTGAATAGAACCCTTTTTTGTTTATACATTTTTTAAATATGCATATTATCTAAAAACTATTTTGAAGCAAGATCGTTGATGATCATGACTTAATTACTTTGCTTTAGTGGTTCAGTGTAATGCCTTCTTGAATGAGAACATTTGATTGTGTGACCCTCATAAAGCAATACAAGACAACCTTCATTCAGTGTAAACACGCCTCTGCAAAGACTTATCCAAACCATCTTCACCCCCTGTTCATGCATAAGTCTTGCAGCATGTGGTGCATGTGTTAGATAACCATCTGTACAAAAGAGTTCCACTTTGGGACACGCTAAAAGTGACGTGGCAGTATTAACTCAACATATTTATGAAAAACAAAACGCTTTCATTTTACAGTGAAATGATGAGATCACAGCATAGCAACAACTGTGCATCAAGTGTGTATATCTGTGTGAATGTCATTCCTTTCACTGTGTTTTTATTGGTCAATGTAATGACAAATGACTCACGTTTCCAGTTGCACTGGACTGAAAGGACACACAGACAATTTGGCCAAAGTGCAAATGTTTCTTTTTTTTTTTTTTTTAACTTGCATCAGTCAGGTAGAGAACCTTAAAATCTAAGATTTAAAGATGTTTGAGGTGTGGTACTGTCTATGTTTATACAGTATAATAGGGGTTTAAGCTGATTTCACAACATTACTGAAACACTCTCATTTCAGGTTCATTATGAGAATGAAAGAGTGAACATGTTATCACAAGATCTTATTTTGCCTCTAAATGAAAAAAATCCTGTGGACATGAGACTTTTACACATTCAGCTCTTAAAAAAGATAAATAAAGGTCAAATTTCTGCTTTCTTGTTAATAATCAGTGGTTATTATTCTCTTTTCCTTGATCTCACCTGTATTGAGATAGCATAAAGACCCTGGAGCAGTTTTGACTCACTGTGTGAACCAGCCAGCATAAAGTGCTGCCGGTAATCAGGGATGTTACGGTACTTCTTTGAAAGTCATGACAGAATTTATGTGTGTGTGTGTGTGTGTGTGCGTGTGTGTGTGTGTGTGTAAATCCATGCTGTAGAATAAACAAAACTTGCTTGGGCCTGTATATTGGTTGCACACCAAAAAGCATGTCAAGGATTTCACAATTTTCTCCTTAATACAAAGAGTTCTAATACAGAGAGAGGACTTATTTTGTCAGCAGCTTATGATGAGCCAACTATTAACACAGAGAAACATTAGGGAAGAGTCAAAACAGTCAAAGGATATCCTCAGATGCTACCCAATGCTGAGACTCAGTGTAATCAGATGTTTGTGCTGATTTTTTTAACCACTCTTAAACTATAATGTTTAATTTTTGCACAAATATGATTTCTCCCTGCATTTCTTTGCACTAAAGAAAATGAATATAACTGTAATAAGTGATCAAACACTGATCAAAGGAAAAGCTGCAAATTAGCTGATTTAAAAAGGTGGAAAAGTACATTTTGCCTTCTAAATAAACATTTAAAGTGGTCATATTATGCTCATTTTTAGACATCTATTTTTGTATTTTATTTTTTAAATCTGGTACCTCAAATGCAAACCCAGCATATTTTCAAAAGGCTGTACTTATTTCTGAATAATAAAGATTTAGAATCACATGAAGGGCTGATTCCTGAAAATGAGTCAATTTGGCTCAGCTGTTTTTAGACAGGTCAGTTTTTATAGAGGCAAATGCACACATCTAATATATAAACAGGTTTTTTTCTGTTGACACTTTGTTTTAAACATGGCCTGTAAATCACCTCAGAGCCTGAAATCCTTCTATACATGGTTGAACCACAATTGGATTCAGAACAAGAAAGGGGCTCTAAAGCAAACTATGACAACACAGATTATAGCTGAAGATCTCTTTTTGTTAATTCAGTGTTTCTCAATTCCAGCCCTCAAGAACTGCTGTCCTCCATGATGTGTCCCCGATTCAAATTAATCTACCACCACCAGGTTTTCACCAGGTTCTGCACCAGCAAGGCAACAACCCGCTCATTGAATCGGTTGTGTGAAACCAGGGACACGTCAAAAACATGGAGGACAGCAGTTCTTGAGGACTGGAATTGAGAAACACTGCGTTAAATAGAAATGTAAATGATCTTAATGATGTTGCCACCAAATTACTTTTGACTCCATAGTTACCAAGTTTAGGCTGTCTTGGAATGATAATCAGTGATGTGCATTGAAGTGAACTAATTTCTTTTCCATGTTAAGACAGAGGATGAAAAGAGGATACAGTGTATTACTCAGCAACTATGGTCACTGTACCCAAGATGTATGTGCAGTCAAAAGGCACACACACATACACTGGTTGCCAACACAACACAGACAGTTTACTTGCTGGTTGTGGTTCAGACTCATGAGCTTCTACTGCTGAAAGAGCGTGGAATTTCAGCTTTAGTTTTTCTGCAAATCCAGCAGCGTACTGGGCTGTGCATAAAACAGTCCTCCATGAAGCGTCATAAAAAAACAAATACATCCGCTCCATTACTGTCTTGGAATAACAAGCTGTGTCCACTGAGCCACGGTCAGTATGTTTTCCTACAAAACCAGAAATACATCTCTTTGGAGAGATCTTAGGAACAAAAGTAAAATGCTTAGAAGTATTAGCAGATCTGCCAGAATCGAAAACACACTTGATCCTTGTTGTACAGTCGTAAACATGTAGGGGTAGCTGGTAGATGGCAGGCACTGGTAGGGGTCCTCTATTTTGGTCTCCCTCAGTTCATACTAGAGATCATAAAACACTTGATCAGAAAGCAAATGGACATATCTCTAAGTTATTGCAGAAGGTTCACCTCTCGCTGTAAAAGCTTCTTAGATTCTAATGGACTTCAAAGCTGCTGGGCCATTCAATGAGTCTGAAAACTCTCAGCCTGTCGCTTTAAACTGAAGAAGCCTTTCAGATGAGAAATCAGATATCCTCAAAAACCAAGAACGGTTCAGTGTGCATTTCGTTCAAGCGTTTTTGGATTATCATAACCTGGATGACTGAGAATCTACACAAGCCTGTTCACAGTGCTGACTCATATCTCTGCAACTGCAGTTCTTCGTTCTCCAATTCTCCAGGTGTTACTACAGCCAAAAACATGTCATCTAATCCCTTTTCCCTGAGAGTGTTATGTTTTGTTGTTGTCGTTTTTTAAAACTTTTTCTTATCTGGAAAGAAAGGTCATTGCATGAGCTTCAGCACACCTGTTCACACCTGTTGTTCCCTAAAAGTTTGAAGGGGATTAAAAGAATATGTGCTAAATGCTGCAGAAGGGCTCTTCGGAATTAGAAGCAGACATAAACAGGCCCAGACACCCAGCATGGCAGAGAAGTTGTTTGGAATTCATGTCTGTGAGGAAAATGTGAGACAGGGTACCTCAAATCATCAGCATTTTCATAGCTTCTTTTAAGCTTATTAATTATGTCAATTTTTCAACCCGTTGCTTGTTTTTTATTTCACTGTTAGTTGCCTTTTCACTTCCTTAAAATTTGACAAATATCAGAAGAAGATCCACTTGCAGATTTTCTATAACAAATATAGTATTTATTGTACTCCTGCATTTGAGACACCCAGACAGCCTACATTCTTGTTAGGAGGCTGGTGGGGTTCACCATCAGTGCTCACTCACACTTGAAGAGAAACAATGTACAACCATGAACATGCATTTTACAAATACTGCTAAAATGATTCAATTTACTAAATATGACATCAACCACATTGCCAAACCATGAAAAAGAAAATGTACAAAAACACATTAAAAAGTTTAAAATGTTCAATTACTGTACTTGGAGCAGTGCATGTGTTTATCATAAGTGCTCTGACACATGCATGCACACAAATTTGCCCGCTCTGGAAACATCTTGTAGCGTCAGAGTGTACAGCTGGGATTGATATCAAGGCATGCTGGGGTGTCCAGGTTTTGTAGCACACCACCCATTCTTTTTGTGTGTGTATGTGTGTGTGTGTGTGTGTGTGCGCGTATGTGTGTGTGTGTGTGTGTTCTCATTCCTAATGAAACCCATTCATTGAATCATGAGATATTGAGTTGGCAATGTTGATGGTGGTGACTGCAGACACACTCCCTTCCAACTCTTAGAAATTAAAGTCACCGAGTCTCCACAAACCAGATAATTGATGGCATATTATTTGTCTTTGTTTGTCACAAAATCACAATGCATTCACTAAAGGAAAAAGAAGACATAGTGGCTCCCACCCACTGACATGTTTTTGCATATATATATATATATATATATATATATATATATATATATATATATATATATATATAAAACAGACCATAGTGTGACCTGTGTTTACAAAATTGTGAAACCTGAGCATTGCTGTTGTTAAAAAAGGATCATGAAATACAAAGATGATTGATTACTTGGAGGAACAGAGATACAACAGAGCAGTACCAGGGTGACTCATACACATACCTGTCGACTTCTGTGTAAGTCATGAAGAGGAGATGTTCAGGCTCTTAGGTATACAGCTCTGGCAGCCCTGCTGCCAAACAATAAATGAATGAAGTAGCAGTCATTTGCAGTTAATTTGGTTCATTAGTTTGAAAACCCCACTGTTTTCAGTTCTGTCATAAATCTGTCTGTAGTATTTCTCTTGGTTTTCATTGTTTAAGAAAACTGAGTAGCATGAGGGTGTGAGAACAGCGTGAACTGTGCACATCAGACAAAATGTATACGACTAGGTGTTCTTTATACTAACATGGTGAATATCACCAACATAGCTGTAATCAAGTTTCCTGATGGAGGTACTACAGTTGACATGGACAAAAAAATGGCTCAAGGGCGGGATATGACCCTGTACCATCTCAATCCAGTCTTCCTTGAATAAAAAATATACAATGCAAGCATTTATATAGAAAGTATTTTGGTTAAGATTATTTAAGTGATGTATGTAATCAATTAAGTGACAATACAGTGTGTAGAGTTGCTTTCCAAAGAGCGCTGACAACATTCGACGGGGACTAAAAACCTCTGCAGGTCAGTTTGCAGCAGGTTTGAAGGCAGAACCCAACTTACAGTGAATGCGTCAGAATCCCACTTACACTGAATTGTACGCATACCCTTAATCTGACAGATGGTTTTTAGGACCCTCTTCTTCTGCAACATAACTAAAGTGGTCACCATTTCAGTAACAACAATAACTGCTGCTGTTGACAAAAGCCAGCCAAAATAACATTGGAATCCCCTCCCAGTGGAACAACTCTGCATCATTTTATGCTACAATGTCACACATCAGAATGGATGAAACTAGTGTGCAGAGTGACATAAGAGGCAATTGACACAGGCAGTTAATTACAGAAGTCAAAATTGGAGACTGGCCAAGAAAATAGACAAAAGTAAATTTTAGACAAAGTTGTAAAAGCAGCATGATCACCACTCATCTAGGGGGACTCAAAGAGCTTAAAAAAACAGTTCCTCTGTGCTGCTTTAACATTTCTAGGATTACTTATATACAAGTATAATAAAACATTCCAATTTGTTACAGTGGCTACCACTTGTAAACAAGTTTATCAAATATTAATATTTGGCACTGTAATATTAGCTGTGTGGTAACATCATCAATCAGTTTCATTTTGGCTGTGCAACAATCGCCACAGTTGCTTTTTTCTGGTTTGCCCATGTTATATTTGTGTATAATTGGGTGGGAACGCAGTAGAAGACTAAGTAGAGGACAGCTGCAAATCCACACAAATGAACTAAGTAAGACAGACTTATACCAATAACATTTTAGTGTATAAAATGAATATTTTCATGTAAAAAATAAATAATTAAATGATAATGAACAGATTTAATTTATGTTTATTCAATGCCAAGAAAAAGACTTTGAAAACCATTATCATACATCACTTACATTGCACTGCATTTAGAAGATTGTGTCTTATGCACCTTAGTCTAGTTATGCACTCAAAGCAGCAAATGAAAGTACAAAAGTGTGGTGACTTGAGACCAATTTGTCTTCGGTGATCAATAAGTACAAAGAAAGACCAGTATTTATGAAGGCATTTTCAATCCAGGGCAAAAAGCAATAGCTGCTGTTCAGTAACCAAGGACAATGATGTGTTGAGCTAAAACAGAAAGATACCGAAGCTGCTGGAGAAAACACATGATCAATTTACAGTTGTGGTTGGACATTCCGTCGGCCAGGAGCGTTAAGTTGTGCACTAAAATAAACCACCAGCTATGGTGTGTATGATAGTGCATCTGTTGAAATGTGTGTGCGTTAGAGAGAAACAGCTGTCCTCCCAGCACTACGAATGAAGTGACGCCTGGGATCATAGTTATGTTCCGGGACTGAGTGGAAAGTGCTTTCATCCTGTTCTATGTAGCTGAGATAATGACTGATTGGATTAAAAGAGAGATGACTGGGTGATTTCTGGGGTAGAAATGAGCCTTTTTCCCTTTTTGGGCTTGTTCTTGTCTATGTTGTTCTTTTTTGTGTGTGAAATTACTATAAACATGTAAAAAATACATACTTGACTGTGTTATTTAGTATACTTTTTCAGTCTGTTACGTAAATGTCATCCATCCAATTTCATGCCTACGTTTAATTTTTTCTGTTTAAACTTTGCCTGCAAAATACAATATAATATAAACAGAAGATACTCTCTTACAAATAAAGTATCTGCTTTGTAAGCAGCTTCTTGGGTTAGAACAGCTGACCTGTTCTGGGTTTACAGCTTGTTTATTAAAAGTTCTGTCAAAATATCAACTGGCTGTCAGTCATTCTTTCAGGGGTTATCCTGTGCTCTCACACCTAAAGCCTATACTCTGTTGAAAACAAACTCGAGTACTTTCCTGCTTGGTCTAGTTTATTTCAATGAGTGTAAACACAGTTAACACATTGGATTGTCAGTCAAAATAAGCTTACATAGAATACCAAAAGACATGATTTGCGTGTGATACAAGTCATCTGGTGAATCTAATTAAATCTTAATGGTTAAAGCCCATTAACATTTGATTTCATGATCATGTGATTTCAGTGCATCAAAAAATTCCTCTCCAAGGTTATCTGTGTTTCATTTTCAAACTGAACAATTTGGTGGAAATGAAAAATACAAGTACTAAATATATATGTATATACTCAATTAACCATTAACCAATTCACATATGTGTGTCATGTAATAAAACAAACAGTATACCAGTATATTCTACTTGTATGTAACTTCTTTTTTAAATGGTCCAGGAATGATTGTGAAGATGCTATCAAACTCAACTTGCACATAATTTGACCCCAACATGGTCCACAGCTGCAGTTTGCTTTGGCCCATTTGGTTTTGAAAGTCAGTGTGGACTCTGTACGGCTGCTTGAACTCAGCCAAACTGAAAATGCTACCAGACACAGCTGGGATCTGTAGTGACTTGCGTCTAAGCAGCTTTCTGGCATTTGGATTACATCTGGCCCATGCAACTCATGCCATAACCCATACATAACCTACCTGCCATAAGCTACATCTGGCCTACGCCATGTCATCTCTGTCAAAACTGAGCCCTAAATGCCAAACGTAACCCAGATTATGCCTAACTGTGTGTGTCATCTGGGTAGTGTTGACATTCAAATGTTTAACTGGAAGGCTCAAAGTATATTTAGTAAATATTGATATTAAATTTACTGCTACTTAGGTGGGTAGGTTGCAGTCACTTGAGCCCCAGACTCCTCACTTCATGACACATATTATCTGTCCAGTTATTGTGCAGCATTCCTCTGTTTGATCCATAAATAGTGCATCAAAATGGGTTGAGAACAGTTTATATACTAGAACCATGACATATACAGTCACCAGTAATGAGATATATCTTGTAGGCTGAACATCAAGGAGGCCATTTAAAAATGTCTGAGATTACAGAAACAGCTTTTCTGTTTCCACCCATTTTTATTCAATTTATGATAAACTGAGCTAAATGTTTGTTATTATAGCTTCATATTTAGCATTTAAGAAAGAATAGGCTTTTCTTATGCTTAGTACAAAAAGGGCAAATGTTTAAATGTTGTTTTAGTAATCCCAAAGAAATATCTTTCTTTTATGCCATTAGTTATTTGAATTGGATTGAAATGACTCCTCATTCATTTTGCTGACATGTACATTTTCCCTCTCATTTCAGATATCAGGGAGACAGCGTTTGTCTACGCCATCACAGCTGCGGGTGTGACACATGCCGTGACCCAAGCCTGCAGTATGGGAGACCTCCTGCAGTGTGGCTGTGAAGCAACCAGAAACAGAGCGCCACCAAGGCCACCTTCATCTTCCTCCAGCGACAGCGTCAAGTGGGAGTGGGGGGGCTGTGGAGATGATGTGGAGTTTGGTTATGATAAGTCAAAGCAGTTTATGGATGCCAAGAGAAGAAAGGGCAAAAGCGACATCAGGACGCTCATCGATCTCCACAACAATGAGGCTGGTAGGCTGGTAAGAAAATGTTTCATGTTTTTATTTTACATTTTCTGTCCATACAACAAAAGAAAGCTTGTTAAAAATGTTTTTAATGGCTTCATGTAGCGCTAACATTTTGGTGTACTCTCAAAGAAGCAGAGGTGATGCTTGTTCACTGGAATGTTCCTTCATTCCACATAAACGCTACAGAGAAAGCCATGGCCTGTAGCCATATTTTTGCAGCGCTGCAAGCTGATATTCTAGCAAGAATCAGATTTCTGAAACAAAAAAAAAAAAAACCAGGAACGTGCCACAAATTTTATTTTTTAAGCCCTGGAGCCAGGTAGCTCCTTACATTTCAGTGGTCCTTGTAGAAGTTTTAACTTCTTCCTTGTTGCCTGCATGAGCAGCAAGTGAACTCAGACGATGAAAAAAACATGCAACACAAAATGCAGGGATAAGTTTAAAGATAAATCCTTTTATTTTTGTGGATTTGTCAATATTCTTTGCTTTCATTGTGTTACTGCCTACTTGCAGAAATGTTTCACAAGAGCCACAAGCTTGTTTTAGCAAAGGTCAGAAAAAGGTTGAGAAGAAGAGAAGAGAGGGGGAATTTTGGGATGAAGTCCAGTTGTACCATTAGCGACAAACAATTTAAACATCAGGGGAAAAAAGGCACATATACTCCCAGAGGTCGAGAAATGAATGTGCTGTGATGCGTTCACATTTTTGTTTATGCGCATGCATGGGTACATACCTGTGCACACATTTTCTTAGGTGTGTATGTGTATGTGTGTGTGATGGGTTAATTATGTGCAGTATAAGTGAATGATCTGTTGTCAAGGCTTGTTAGATGTAGGAAGGCCAGAGGCAAGATGGAGGGAAAAGGGGAAAGGGGGCTGGGTAAAAATTCTTTCGAAATAGCGTCTGCCTTTATCTTACCTACCTATCAGTGTGTTTGTGTGTGTGTGCGCCTGTGTGTGTGCATTATCTGGTGGCTTTGTGTGTGATATATTATGAAAACACAATAATAAATTTTTCCTAAGTGAACTTGTCATTTGTCAAAAGCAGCTCGCTCTGTCTCTTCAGGGTAGAAGTTCTTTGTTCATTTTTTTGTGTTTGATCAACTGTCTCTCTTTTTATTTTTTCACCTGCTTGCCCTCCTTCACCTCTCTCTCCCCCTCCACCACCAAACCTCAACCCTCACCCCCCACGCCCCCGGCACTTTCCTCTACTAGGCAGTGAAGCTCTACATGCGGACTGAGTGCAAGTGCCATGGACTGTCTGGCTCATGCACCTTGCGTACGTGCTGGAAAAAAATGCCTCATTTCCGTGAGGTGGGCGACCGTCTGCTGGAGCGTTTCAACGGTGCATCCAAAGTGATGGGTAGCAACGATGGGAAGACACTGATTCCGGTCGGCCACAACATAAAGCCACCAGATAAACAGGATCTGATTTACTCAGACGAATCTCCAGATTTTTGCCTTGCAAACCGGAAAACAGGTTCACTAGGAACACGGGGACGCATGTGCAACAGCACGGCCATGGACATCAGCGGCTGTGATTTGCTGTGCTGCGAGCGGGGCTACCGGGAGGAAACAGTGGAATTTGAGGAGAACTGCTTGTGTCGTTTCCATTGGTGTTGTGTTGTCCAGTGTAAGAAGTGCTTGGTACAAAAACAGCTTAGTCTGTGTCACTGATGAACTGAGTTGGAGTGTAGCCAAATTACTTTGTCATTTTTAACTATTTCTGTTACTTTTTAGGTTCCTGCTTTAGTCTCACTGTTACAAAAAGGTTTAAACCACCATGGCTACATTTTTTAAACAGTGAGATAATACCCTCAAAGACTGTCATTTAAAATAATAAACAACATAGTTTCATTCATATGAGTTTCAAACAGATAACCAAAGATGTTCCTTCTTTGAACTACCTATTTTCTGTTTCTTCCTTAGGAAAAGGACCAAAGACTGTTTAGTGTCACTGAATAAAGGGACCTATGCAAGGAAGATCTTGTCTTGACTAGCTGGTGCATTTTGCAGACCCACTTCAACATCATAGCATTCATGAGGCTCCTAAAATTGAAGAGATTTGCAAATTAATATGGGGATTTGCCTAACTTACCCACCTTTCATAAACTGGTGAAAAAAAAAAGTGTTACCCAGAGGATGATGAAATCCTAAGAGCTTGCAGTGACTTTTTGTACTTTCTACTATTTAAAGTCCTTCAGAGACATTATTTTCTATCTACAAAATGCCGTAAAATAATATAAAGATATCAGTAGGATCCAAATACCAATACTTTAATGTTTCCTTTGACAAGTGTGTGGACACAATAACTGTTTCTGTGTAACCCCATTTTTTATAATACTGTACATCACCAGCAATCAGACAATGTTTACATTTTACTACCTGAAATCCATTTCATTCAAATCTTTTAAAATGTTCATATTTACTGATGAGCCACAACATTAAAACTAATGAAAATGAGTAACAGTGCTCTGCTTGTTATAATACAGTGCTTTGCAGGACAAATTTGCATCCTGACATTCATAAGAATGCCACTTTGACACCTTTCATTTACCCAAACAGTTTTTGCAGACCAGTAAGACCTCGCCCTGCATGGCAGCAGTAGGAGCAACTTCCCCAGTAGGACAATAGTAGGTCCCCCAAAAACTGATTTTAGGAACAGCTCAAAGAATATAATAATCTGAGATATTTACTTCACCTCCAAACTCCCAATCTCATGGGATTTATGGGAAGCAAGCCGAAACAATAAAGACCCCACTCCTCAACCTACAGGGGCCAAAAGGTCTGTTTCTAAGATCCCAGTACCAGACACTCAAGAGCACACTTGGGTAGTCTGAGTGGCACCAATATTAGTCGGGAGAGCAAAATTATGTGGTATCATGATGTAAAATCTGTCTCTGTTCCAACTTCAGCATAACCATTTAATAGAACATGTTCACCAAGCACAAAAAGATGTTATTGTGTCAAAATGACACAAAAATAGAAACTATCACAATAATAGTTTTAGGATATGCATTCAACACCATTTTTCACAGGCAAAGAAAACTCTAATTTGTATAAAAGCGTCAACTTTTTGGCATTGATAATGATGATCCACTCTCAAGGGAAACTGTGAAATGTTCTTGAAAACTTAACCTTAAATAATCTCTTCTTTTGTTTTTGTGTATTTTGTGTGGATGTGTCTGTAGGTCTCTGTGTGTATTAATAGACAAGAAAATAACTACACAATGGAACACATTTTTCTTTAATACTGTATGATAAGATGCCAATTAGTCCACATTTAGAGATCAGAAATGTTGGATGGTAAAGATACACAGAACAGCTAATGGACCAAGGGTCCTGCAGTAAACCCTGCTGTTTTAAGATTACTTTACTTTGCTCTCCATTTCTCTCTCTCTCTCTCTCTCTCTGTGTGTGTGTGTGTGTGTGTGTGTGTGTGTGTGTGTGTGTGTGTTTCACATAGTGTTTCCTTGCACTTTCAAAGAATGAAAGAAAAAAAACAGACATTGGAAATTACTTAGCTTGGTGTTTAAAACTAGTCCACTGAATATGGGAAACCAAATACAAAAACAATAACTTTTCTTGGTTATTGTATGAAAATTTACACAATAAAGGGAAACTGTGCCACATTTATTACGTTTGTAGGATGCTGTCAACATGACTCTCTTCCTAAACTTGACCAAGTCTTTCCAAGTCCTTTGTCATCCTCTCTTTAAATAAGGGTCTTTTTTTTCATTTGCCATGTTACAACAATGTAAAATTGTACAGCATCAGACTGTCCTTTTCCTGGATTACCAATTGAAAAGTCCCACTTTGTCAGCTAACCATAAACAAACAAACAAAAAAAACATTTTTAAAAAATTCCCCAGAAAACTCATCATGCCCTCTAAACTTTTATTATTTGACAGAGGAAGCCCACTGAACTGTAGCCCTACAAGGCTTCAACATGATTTACTGAGAATTTGAACATTGGTTCAGGTGGTATCATATCTTGCCATTATTAATTCAGTCAGCTCTTTTTGATCTTGTAGTTGGTGATGTCATGTCTCATATCAATGTTCCTAAAGTTAAACTGTAACTTTCCAAAATCTGTTGTATCTGCTGCATGCATATCCATTATGCAGGAGTTAAATCAAATGAACAACTTTGTTACTGACTATTTATTCATCACTGTTATGACAGTACATTTTGCTGTTAACTTTTAATGCAGTGACTTTTTGCATCTTAGTACCAAGTTCTTCATTTACATTTTGTGACAGAAGCCCACACGTTTTGCAAATCCAGGGGCTACATACATTTTTTCAAATTACGTAACTCAGCTGAAAAGCAGTAAGGTCAGTAATCAGTTCTTCTACCTATGTTTGTCGGTAAAAAAACTAACCATGGATAGCCTGACAGAGCAGACTCACATCTAGAAAGATGTGGGGTCTGATCCATAGGGCCTCCACATCCAAGGACTTTCCCTTTGCCTTTCCATGCAGTTGGCTGGTGCTACGATCAATCAGAACAACAAACAAGGGGACGTACCAGGGCAACGACAGCCAGTCAACAAGAGTGTGTTGTGCTGAAGGTTAAATTAAACTTTTGGCCGTTGGCAAAACAGGAAACATTAACCTTGCAAACAAAAGATTTGAGTGGATTCTTCTGTTCAAAGAAAAAGTAACTCTAGAATGCTGGACTTATTATATTTGATACGTGGATTTCTGAGACCTTTGTACCACCCCAATATTTAAAAAAGAGGAAGAAAAGCTTTATACAAATCAAACAATTTAGATATATATAAACAACTAAATAAAAAAATACATGAACTTTAACGTACTCATAATGATCAGAAAAATAATTATTTAGAAATTGTTAAACACAAAGTGTTTTTCATTTCAATATATAATCAACACTTCAAATAAAAAGGAAAAACAGATTCCTATTTTTGGGGCGACTTAGGGAGGGTATTTCATACGTCAAGCATTAAAGGGTTAATGAGCTCCAATGGATGGGAGCTAAGTGTACCTGCAAAGTTAATGTAAATTTGCTTAGGGTCTGTCTATTTTCCTAGGCTAGATCATGGCATTAAAAAATAAAGAAAAAAATTGGATATAATGTGGCAGCTAAGTGGAAATGTGCATATGCCAACACATACCACAAAATTAATCAAATTGCCATTTATTTAATGCACTAATAATGTAGAATTTCATTAAACCTAAAAGTTTTAAAGGCTGTGCAATTACTCATACCCAAAACATCCAAAAAAAGGAAAAGTATCATCATGTTGCATAACCCGCTTTGACAAAGAGAAACTGCTATAAAGATACTGTTAATCCCAAATTTAATCCTCAACTCTTCAGCTGTACAATCACACCCACTCCACAAAGGCAGATTATTGTCTCCCCAGTATGTGCTTGGACAAATCACTTTTGCATTCTGCAGTTTGATGACAGACCCTTGCAATGTCTTTGTGGTCCATAGTCCTGCTTGGGGCTGCAGCCCTGGGCCCTTGGGTTCATGGCCAGGCCCCTGTTGGTGGAGATGCAGTCTTTCTGGGATTGGGGACCTGGGGGCTGTGGGTGCCTCTCGGGCAGATCTCCCTGTCTGGATGAGGGGCCAGCTGGGGTGTGTGTGTGT